>JAJOZX010000492.1:285000-300000 GCA_023014485.1 Bathynomus jamesi
CAGTATTTATCAAGGTAATAAATCCTATACCTAATTATTATGTAATAAATTTAAAACAAAAAAAAAGATTAAGATAATAAAGAACTATCAATAACACACGTAATGATTAATAATAATAATAATAATAATAATAATAATAATAATAATATTAATAATAACATCTACCCAAAGCTAATACTAAAAACTAAAATTAAAAACGTACCTGTAATTGGAAAGCCAATGCGGCGTAAAGTAGAGCTATAGACGAACACTTTTGTACCAAGAAGTTCACAGTCTAGAATACAGAAAGCAGGACTCATGAATAGTTTGGACAATTGGATTGTCTGAGTTTTGAATTCTTCGCATTAGGTTGTATTGAGCGCGTCTTGTTACCTCAAGGAGGCTCGAAACGTTGTAGTTAGCGAACATTTGTGAAACCGAGTATCTTGGAAGTAACTTATGCACCAGTCTAAAAGATCTGTTGTAAAGCAAATTGAGAGTTTTGCAGGAACCTTTTTCATAATTAGCCCAGTGTTGCTGCTCATAAATATTAGTGTAAAAAGTATGAAAAAGAGTTATTTATCCTCATGCTATCTACTGCGTACAACATCCCACTCTTGCCTCATTAAGAGATGTAATTAATCCATCAATATACACATAAAACAGAAAAGGAGAGAGCAAAGAGCCTTGTCTAACTCCACATGAAAAACCAAAACATTCAGATAATAAATACATTGTCCCATCTAACCATAAAGGTTTGGTGAGTGTATCAAAATGTCAATATATTTAAAACATACAGTGAAACATTCCTGGTTTCTAATTTTTTACATAAAATATTGTCATTCACTCTATCATATGCTTTGATTATATCCAAAGAAAGAACTATGAATGGTTAAATTACTGTCAATATATTTAAAAACACTCTCCTTCAAAACATAAATACACAGGTCAGTTGAATGAGACTTTTTAAAACCAAATTGATTGGGAGACGTCCCATAAATAATCATTTAGTCGACGTAGCAAATGCTTTTCAAGTAGTTTTGAGAAGCAGGAGGCAACAGTAATATGTATTTATATGTGCATGGGTTTGTGTAAGTAACCATATATATATATATATATATATATATATATATATATAGAGAGAGAGAGAGAGAGAGAGCTATGGCTAAAAGAGTTAAAACACTAACAGAAATTACCTACAACATCACTGATGATATTTTGAGTAGTATGACTACTGATAATGACTTTATTAACACTTGTCAAGATTTGTGAACTTTCTCAGAAAGATATGCCGTAATTAGTTTTCTTGTAAAGTCTATACGGTAATTAGAAGAAGAAGAAGCCTTGTAGATATAAATAAGGCACAAAAAAAATTCTAAGGTAATGCAACTCTTTTGACCAAAAGCTTTGCATCTTGCATAGAATTTTTTAACTTTGGTTGATAAAGTCAAATGAAACGTGGCTGCTACTTCTGAGTAATGATGTGCCGTTGATGTATTGAATTTCATACTAATTTCTAGTTTAAATATACTTTCTAAAAAACTATACAAATTGAAAAAGTATGACTTACTGAAAGTAATTATGACAAATAATAATTACACCAAATTTTCGGAGGAAGTTCACAGATGTTGACAAGAGTTTACTAAATTCATTATCAATACTCAAAATACATCAGTGATGTTATAATTAATTTCGGATCACCTGAAGATCAGGGCCCCCAGCCTTCTTTAGTTAGTTTTATAAGGCTAACTAACGAAAATATCACGACCTAACCTAACCAATCGTCAAGGGCGTACAGTTGACCTAACGATTGGGTAAGTTAGGTCGTGATATTTTCGTTAGTTAGCCTTATAAGGCTAACTAAAGAAGGCTGGGGGCCCTGATCTTCAGGTGATCTTTAATTTCTATTAATACTTCTGTCATTCCAAAAAATTTTAGTTGTTTCAACTCATTTGACCATAGCTGTGTATGTATATATATATATATACAGGGTCTGTCAAAAAAAACTAAGCCAAATTCAAACCTTTATTAAAACAAAACCATTTATCTAATTAAGTTGAATTTTTTACACAATAAAGTATAGGTAATCACCTATTATTTATCCTTTAAATTTTTTTGACGATATCTTCAGAATTGTTAATTTTATTAATAATTAACTAAAAAGTGAGATTCTCCTACTTAACATGAAAAAAAAAATTTTTACGATATACTCTACATAATTTTTAGTTTAATAAAATTAAAAGAACTGTTCAATATGATTCCCTTGCATTTCTATCACTTTTTTTAATCTTGGTCTGAATTCGTCTATTGCTCGATTTATTTGCTCTTGGGGGAGCTCTGCCCATTTTGCGATAATCAACTCACGCAAATGATTGACATCCCTTATTCTGTTCCTATACACTCTCTCTGCCAAGTTTTCCCATATTCCGTAGTCTACAGGGTTTAGGTCAGGGCTGTTAGGTGGCCAATTATTCGGTTCCAGAAATTTAGGCACATTCTTTTTCAAATATTCGATGGTTGTTTTGGCAGTATGTGATGTTGCACCATCTTGTTGAAAAATAAAGTAACCTTGACTAGCCAAGTTTCTCATTTCTGGAAGCATTTTCTCAAGCAGGGTATTTGAATAATATTGAGCATTAATTTTCACTCCTGGCTCAATAAAAAATATTGAAGTTTTTCCCAACTTGGACACTCCAACAGAAACCATGACGCTAGAAGAAAAGTGACTCCTTGTTGCGTACAGTCTTTCATCTTGGATTTCATTTTTTCTTCGCAACATCAGAATAAACCCGGTCATTCTGTGAGTTTCTTGGTGGCTCTACCATAAAACGTTTTTCATCCGTAAAAAATGTCTTGGAAAGTTTATCTTCAGTTATTATACGTAAAATACGTTTGGATTTCTCAACTCTTTTCTGACAGTTTACTTCTGACAATCTTTGTCCATGCACTCTTTTAAATGGTTTAAATTGCAGATCAGATTTAATAATCCTTCTTACGCTTGATTCTGATATTTCTAGTTCTTTTGATATTTGAGCAGGTGTCATGTGGCTACCAGGTCGATCCTCTTGACTAAGGATACGTTCCTCCACTTTCTGAATATTTTCATCTACTCTAACTGATTTTGGTCGCCCACTACCATCCTTCCTTTCAATGCTTCCTGTTTCATCGATAGTTCTCAATAACTAATCTAAACCTGATCTAGTCCATCCTTTATAATCGAATTCAGAAAGTAATTTCCTTGCACTATAACCTTTTTCAACTCTATAATGCTTTATAATTATTTTATCTTCATGTGAGAATGGCATATTTATAGGTATTCACGAAAAATTTTAAATCTAAACAAATTCTGAAAAAGAGAAAAAAGAAGATATTACATAATGAGAAAAACTGAAATTTTCGCAATCTGTAGAAATAACCGCATAACTCCTAAAATATTTAAAATAAAGTTATAAAATTATCACAGATTATTTATGAGCCTTTTATTTATTTAGTGTAAAAAAATATTTGAAATCTCTATCAAATTGTGCATTTTATAGAGATTTCAAATTGGCTTAGTTTTTTTTGACAGACCCTGTATATATATCAAAATATTTTACAAAATTTCTTGTCTCGAGTCTCAGATTAACTTCGCTTGGTGTAGAAATCTAGTTTAAAATCGATTGTAGTCACCATAATACACACTAATTAAGCGACTTTTTCTGCTTAATTAGTAGCAGATGTTTCTAATCAGACGACAAAATCGCAAAAAAAAAAAAAAAAAAAGTCAGTTCGCAGAAAGAAATTCCAAGTTTGTATTAATTTCTAACGAATTTTAATTTCAAAATTCACGCGTTTCAATTTCAGCTCGATTATATCAACAGTTTCCCGAACAGAAACGGGTTCATGCATATTTTAAAGGGTAAATGTGTGTGTGTGTGTGTGTGTGTGTGTGTGTATATATTATATATGTACACACACACACACACACACACACATATATATATATATATATATATATATATATATATATATATAATATATACATTTAACTGCAATGACCACGCAGTATATTAATGTATAGAAACGACGTAAGTATAGAGGAGTGTTCTGCACACGAGGAAGAGAAATAACGAACAAATGAAAAATGAGGTGACCGCCCGGGAATCGAACCCAGGATCTTCCGATTGCCGGTCAGATATGCTACCACTACACCACGGACCTCGATCAGTCAGAAGTCGCAATTCTCCTACATAGGGCAGAAACCAATGCCTTGAGACGGCACCCTCGCAAATCGTGAATATGTACATTTAACTGCAATGACCACGCAGTATATTAATGTATAGAAACGACGTAAGTATAGAGGAGTGTTCTGCACACGAGGAAGAGAAACACTCCTCTTACTTACGTCGTTTCTATACATTAATATACTGCGTGGTCATTGCAGTTAAATGTACATATTCACGATTTGCGAGGGTGCCGTCTCAAGGCATTGGGTTCTGGCCTATGTAGGAGAATTGCGACTTCTGACTGATCGAGGTCCGTGGTGTAGTGGTAGCATATCTGACCGGCAATCGGAAGATCCTGGGTTCGATTCCCGGGCGGTCACCTCATTTTTCATTTGTTCGTTATTTCTCTTCCTCGTGTGCAGAACACTCCTCTATACTTACGTCGTTTCTATACATATACTGTATATATATATATATATAAAGAGAGAGACTTTTTTAGGTTAGGTTAGATTAGATGAGGTTATGTCCTAGTTGGATTACGACAGATTTAATTCAACCTTTTCTAATAATAATAACAATAATAATAATAATAATAATAACAATAATAATTTAAATCATGACCTATTAAAATGATGATATAAAAAAATGATCACAGAAAGAGATATTTTCTTGGTTCACTGGTTAGCCCCTCTTACCTTCTGATGCGAAAAATAGGTTTCTGTGACTTTTCTATTTTCAAAAAATAATTTCTATAAAAGGTTTTTTCAAATTAGGTCGTCTTTTCAATGTTTTTAGATTTGCAGAAGGTTTTTCTTCTATTTTTTCCATTTTTCTTAAACGGGGTCTTTTGTATATAGAATATTTTATCGGCGAAAATAGATTTATTTTTTTCTTTGTAGTTGTTTTTAGTGATAATATTAGTAATCGCATGGCTTACAATCGTTTTAGGTTTCTACTATACTACTACAGCGCTTTTTTTTTTTTTTTGTTAGTGCATATTAAGAGTTTAATGCCAAATAAAACTGATACAAACTTTTTTGTCCAGAAAGCTATGTAATTATTTTAATTGAACCATTTTGATCATCACCGATGGATAACGGTTCACTGCATTTTATACGTTTTCTCTTTTTTTGCGATGGGACACTAATTAAAATATATATATATATATATATTCCTAAAAGCGCTTTCGATTCATCCTTTTATTTACATATTCTGCATGATCTTTTTCCTAGTGTAAACAGTTGTTGGATTTAATTGAAAATACCAAAAGTACTAATGTATACATTATGTGGCTACGTTTTTTTTTTTTTACGATGGGAGACTAATTAAACAAATTTCTAAAAGCTCGCTCCTTTTTTAATTCACCCTTTTATTTACATATTCTGGATGATCTTATTCCCTCTGTAAACATATATCAGGTGTAAATAATAGTCGTACTTAAATGAAAGTACCAGAAGTACCAATGTCTACGCAATATGCATCTAAAATACTGACATTTACGTACATGTGAACCCATGTATATGCAAATACCTGTATAGGGGAGCAGGGAGAGACTTTATTGATTATTTTGATCACTTAGAGGGATGCCTTCCCTGTGCCGCAGAAGCACGTAGACGAATAAATTTTAGAGACTCCAGAAAATGTCTTTTTGCCTCAAAAGAGAACTTAAAATTAGTTAAAAATTGAACTAAAACTTTGTTAAAAATACACGAAATTACATAAAACAAACTTTGTAGAGATAAAAAACTTTGGGAATCACAACGATTTTATTTTAAAAAAGAAATTATTAAAATGGAAATAAAATTTTCTTATGTCGTAGGTGCTTAATAGCGCTGTGCTTAATAGCGCTGTGCTTAATAGCGCTGATGATTATGTTGAATTTATTTCTTAAATATTGTGTACGAAAGTTATGAATTTTAAATGGGCAACATAGCTGCTTTTTTAACCTAAATAATGTGTGTGTGTGTGTATATATATATACAGGGTGTCCATAAAGTTACGCATCATAGGAACATAAGCAATGTCGATTTATTTATGTCAACATCAGGCCAAATATGTTGAGGAACATTCAAAGAAACCTGCTTTTTCGTTTACAAACATGTTTTGAGATTGGTGGGAATCATTTCGAACAAATAAATAAAACAAAATAAATAAATAAACAACATAGATGTACATTAAACCCTCGTCCAACGCGTGTTTGTCCAGCGCGAATTTGCTTATACATGGAAAAATAAATGCGAACAATTATTTGCCGAAAGCTGAAAACTTGATTATACACGGTCCGCCAAACGCGCTCTAATACAGTAATACTGTAAGCGTGCCAATGCGCGCTCTAGTGTTTTCTCCAACAGTCTCCAACACTCCCGCATCTCCCTCCCTCTCGCGTCACCCCTCTCATCACCCTTTGTCACAGTCCCGCTAACGCGTTAAGTTCAGTGAAGTTGTGTTCGATTGTTTTTGTCGTATTTTGTTGTTGTTTTTCTATTACCCTTAGACAGCAGTATGACACCAAAACGTAAAGCATCTGCAAATGATAGTGAAGAGAAGAAAAGTCGTAAGGTTATGACATTAGCCGAGAAAATAAAGATTCTAGATAAGTTGTGTGGTGGTCTGAGCATAACATCACTTGGCCGTGAGTATCACGTGAATGAGTCTACCATACGCACCATCCGAAAGAGTGAAGAAAAGATACGTTCTATTTTCATTCAATATATTTGTATTTATCATATGTAAATATCATTATGTTTATGATTTTATTATGTTCTTATTTCATATACAATATAGGTAGGGAAATCATTTATATGTGAATAAAAAATCTACGTATCTAAGTATTAATGGGAGACTTTACGCGGCCGCGTTCACGTATCCCCATTTATCCCATAAGGTATTTAGTTTGTCCAACGCGGATTTACCTAACGCGCCGTTCTCGAGGAACCTAACCCCCGCGTTGGACGAGAGTTTACTGTATTTTCCTATGATGCGTGACTTTATAGACACCATATATATATATATATATATATATATATATCGTATAGTATATATGTTGATATTAATATCTTTCTGTATGACATCACTGTTTACGTTTTTTTATGTAATAGGCGGAGCCTAGGGTTGCCATAGCACAAATAGAAATTTATTTTTAAAACTTGTATTTTTTTAAACTTAGTTTTCAGTGTAATTATATTTGAGTGTCGTTTGTAACACATCAAAACTGAACACAGTTGTAGGTGTGTGTGTATATATATATATATATATATATATAATAATAATAACTGGCATATATTTGGCACACAGTACAAACACCTTTTAATATTTTCTACGCTCTGAGCGTAAACTTAGTTTCTGGCATGGAAGTACAAAGGACTATATCGTTGTCAAACATCGCTTCCCAGATGATTAGTGAATTAAATATAATGATGGGGTTGTTTAACCTCCTTCGCGATATCTAAGGTCATATGACGGTGGGAACCTTCAGCTTTACGCGGTCGCTACACCATCCGGACACGGAGGACGGTCTCCTATCCAACTATTGCCCAGATCCAATGTCGCTTAACTTCGCTGATCGACTGGCAGTGGTGTTAGGACAATGGCCACGTCATAGCTCTTGATTAGCGAAGTTAAGCTATGATGGATCTTTATTAGTACAGTAAACTCTCAAAATTACGAATCTGTAATTTGCACAGTTTGTCCGTTAATTTGAAAAGTTCATTAACTCGAAAGTCTGGAGATACTTAGCAGACGCTACACTCTAACAAGGTTTATTGGAAAGAAATGAACAGAACGTACCTCGGACAAATTTTATTGAACAAAAACTGACATGACGTAAACAATTTTAATACGGTTAAATTGAGAAATACATCACATTAACAATGAAAGTAACACTCACCAATAGGCAATATTTGGTGGACTTAAGGTGATATCACAACAGAGGAAGATAAACATGAAAATTAAGGTTGTGGTGGAGGAGGAAGGGGATATTGGAGCAGTATCCAAAGACTCCTCTTTAATAGATGCAAAGAAATGAGGTTTGTTTACGTTTTCGTGCGTCCTGAATTTTGATTGGTTCGCCGACTGTTCCATGTTTTGATTGGTCCAGTTCTCTCCCGAGAACCCGCAAACACTTTTAAACGGTTTTGGGCAATTGAAATAGCTCGTTTGCGCTTGGAATTTTGAGATTTTCATACTTAAATACTGAAGTTAGGAATTTTGTAAATAAAATTAATATGTTCAAAAACGTTCGTTAACTTGAGATGTTCGGTTTTCTGAGGTTCGTAATTTAAAGGCTTACTGTAGTTGCAAGGATAACATCCTCTGCGTCCAGATGATGTAGTAACCTGTGTTTCAGACTCCACAGTAAGCTGTCCTGTCCCTCTGTCATATGACTCTCTATACAGCTGTCAGTACGGACATTATGTTATACAATAAACGACTTGCCGGTGTGAAATTCGTCTGCTCGTGACGTCATGATGTAAACAAGAAAGGGTTTTATACTATTTGCGTTACAATAATAAAATGTTTCAAGGGTTTTAAACATGCTATTAAGTTTCACCATATATCCGTGATTCCCCATTTCATCTACTGGGCCAATCAGGGTGAGTCTTACGTCCGGATTAGGTTACAGTATATTAGGTTGTCGTTTTAGGTTGATTAGTTAATCCCCACGTGATGTTAATTTTAAGGTAAGGAGTCACAGTGAATTTCCACTTCAGAGGTCCACTCTTTGACTGCTGAACCATTCACGCCCGAGAATGTTCGTGCTGAGTTGCCATTTTCCGCGAAATAAGAAAAATGTTTCTCACAAGAGGTCCTAAAATTATCGTATTTATCGCACTTTTATTGTAATTATCAGAAGACTTTATCGTAATCTACGATAACATATTTTTTTTAAAATACCTTCTAAATATTAACTGAAATTTTTTGTAGTATTTTTCCAAAAAAATAAGTTAGCGTTTGTTAAATAATGTTAAATGCAATTAAATTGAACAAAAATCGACATATACACCCATTCAAAGGGCAATCACCCTCAACCCCCCACCCCTATCAAATACACCATCGTTATTAACACCAGACTGCCAAGTGATTTTATACTAAAAAACTGTATAGAAACTACAGGAAATGCATTCTCTTTCAAAGCAGCAGATGTATGGAATGCATTTTCCATGCATATCAGGCAGACTTCACATTAAATATATTTCGCAAATCACTAAAAAAGACCTTCATTAGCTCCTACTGATGTACAAGTTCACTACAGCCATTTCTACCATAGTAATTAATTTTGTAATGAACTATTTAAAATATGCTAATTTCATTAATTATCTTTAATTTCGTAATTTATTCTTTCTCTATATTTTTTATTAAGTATCATTTATTTTCTATTCAATATATAATAATTAATTTAATTTAAAATTATGTAACATTTTGTACAATTTTAATAAAGTAAAAAGTTGAGCTTCATAATTATTTATGGTATTGTAAATTGTTAAAGTATTTACGTTATCAATAAAGGTTATTCAGTATTCAATATTTACTAGTATTATTGCTATTATTGCTATTATTATTTGTTGTTGTCACTATTACTTGCTATTTTCATTATTATTATGTAATAAATAAGGTAAATGCCATTAATTTTGCCTAAAAAGCTTCCATGCTTTCAAGGCATTTCAGATGAGGTACCGTGAATATATTAATGTCATATCAAATATTTAAAAATTGTAAAATTCTCTCATTTGATTCTTTTGGGAATAAAGTTTTGAATATGAATTTGAATTAAGTCCAAAGATAATCCAGTGAAAGTCCTTATTTTAAGGTAGTGTAGGAACGTAGCCAATAATATTATCTTCTTAATGCGTATTCATTATTAAATTAAGTACAGTACAACTTCCTCGCGTATCTTTACCAAAATAAAAAATAAAAATTACTCTCAAAACAACACTAAGAAGATGTTATTATAATGTAAAACTACATTTTAACACGGTATTAACCTACACGATTTGAAGTAATCTCAAAATTTATGTTAAACTACCTCAAACTCAACTGAATCAGGTTAAATAAAGAATTTTTGTTACATGAATGAAAATGAAAAGGTTTGACCTATTTTGGAACTAATCAAAGAGGGGTTTAAAAAACTGAAAAACGTCAGAACGGGCCAGCAATTAAGAGGTTCCATACATCACTGGCAGTGTTGACTAATGAGCGGTTGCAGAATGGTGGACAGGAACACGTTCTGATTAATGGTATGGCCTTTCTCTTCCACAAGGGAACAAAGAGTGTACATGAACCAATCAAAATTCTTGAACATTTTGACGCGCCAATCGGCAGAACAGAAAAGACACTTTTGTTGCATCTCAATTTCAGCAGGAACTATATATATATTATATATATATATATATATATATATATATATTATATATATATATATATATTATTATTATTATTATATTTTCGCCTGTCTGTTTGTTTGTTTGTTTGTCCTTTATGCAAGCGCAAATCGTTTGACATAGAGCTACCAAATTTGGCACGGGAACCTCTTATGGAATGAAGAATGTCAACACAGAGTCGGTCAGCCTGTCTGTTTGTCTGTTTGTATTACGGGCGGAAATGTGAAGCTCAAGATTTTCATGACTGTGTTCTTTTCTATAGTTTTATTGACCAAATAATTGAACCGACAGTAATTGGGAGTTCAATTATTTGGTCAGGAGGGTTTTGGGGGATATCTGATCAGATTCAGAAATCTTGACACAATGTGAAGCTCAAAATTTTCACGGCTGCGTTCTTTTCTGTAGTTTAGCCTGTCTGTTTGTCTGTTTGTTAAATTTATCCCGGGCAGTAATGGGGGAAGGGTGGAGGTGGGGGTAAGTGGGGGATAGGGGTGAGGGTAATGGGGGAGGGGTGGTATAATGGGGAGGGGTAGGGGTAATGGGGGAGGGAGTTAGCCCGCAAGTTGCATAAAGGGGGGGTGAGGGGGTTTGGGGTATCTTATCTTATATATATTTGCGCCTGTCCTTTATGCAAGCGCAAACCGTTTGACCTAGAGCTACCAAATTTGGCACGGGAACCTCTTATGAGATGAAGAATGTCAACACATAGTCGGTCAGAATGTCTGTTTGTCTGTTTGTATGTTAGCGGAACGACCCGGCGTTGCCGGGGTGGATGTTGAACGCTATAAGCTAACGAAAATATCACGGCTTAACCTAACCAATCGTCAAGGGACCTAACCGGACATTCAGTTGACCTAACCTGGCATTCAAATAACCCGGGCAACGCCGGGTACCTCACCTAGATATATATATATATCAGAGCTGGGCACTTGCGGCATATTGCGGTACTGCGGTACTGCTGCACTACCAAACCGGTACCAAACCGGTACGCGGAAATTTGAATGCGGTAGCGGTACTGCGGTACTTTCAGCGATCCTTTGCGGTACTGCGTTATGGGGGCCCGGGTGGTAGTGCGGTGGTACCGCAAGTACCGCAGTACCGAAAAATATGCCGCAAATGCCCAGCTCTGATATATATATATATATATATATATATATATATATATATATACACAATAATGGTAAACTTATTGTCTCCGCATTCAAATGCGCCGAAAATGTAAATTGCACATAGAAGCGATTAAAGTGCCAGAATTTACAAGTGATTCATTATAGCTTTGATACCTAGCACACTTGTTGCCCTTTCAGTTCTATATTCACTTACAGCAATTAATTGGCATTAAGCTTAAAATCTCTCAGGTCTTCTTGACCGCAGTGCCAACAAAAATAAAGAAGTCTAAAAGAAATTATGATATTAAAGCGCCGTTCGAGCCCCTCACCATTTGATTTATCCTCCAATTCAAGTCGTAAATCCGAAATGACCAATAAATTTAACTTAAGGACACGCTAACTGGATTACATGAAAAGAAACAAAGCTATTTAATTGCTATCCTTCGGCAGGGAGAGGTTTTCTGAAGGTAACACGCAATATACGAAGATCACTCGTCGTTTGCACACATTCCTTAAGTCATCAGTTCATATACATATACTGTATATATATATATGTGTGTGTGTGTGTGTGTGTGTGTGTATATATATATATATATATATATATATATATAGTCTTACACCAGTGATTTGAATGAAATAATGCCATTATCTCGAATGCATAAGGGTTAGTACGGTAAATACCTTTCAACGCGAAAGCGTTATGTGTTCCCCGGGTATTGAAATATGCGTCAGGTTGTACTGACATTCACAAGAGGTTATGGGTTATAATTTCGTATTCTGCAAAAACATGTGTGTTCAGACTTGATATTATTTATATATATATATATGTGTGCGTGTGTGTGTGTGTGTGTGTGTGTGTAAACTTTTTTTAATATAGTGATGTGTTTTTAATGATAATGTAAATCAAACGAGTGAAGCGGCGTTGGGTCTGTTCAGTTGTGGTATGGGTGGCCGTCCTCTGCGTTCAGATGATGTAGCGACCTGTAGATGGTTCGGATCCCGCGTAGTAAAGCTGTAGGGCTCCTCCGTCACATGACCCTTGCGTGTACGAAGGAAGTTAAACAACCCTAATTATTATTATTATCATTATTATTATTATTATTATTATTATTATTATAGCGATGAGGCTGTGGTTGGCTTCCACCTGCTGGCTCCTGGGTTAGGTTGAGTTGGATGCTTACCCTGTTAATGCACATGTACCCTCACATCGTGCGGAAATGAGCTTCCTGGCTGTTACCGTTTTTAATTTTAAGACACTATAGTTATGACGTTAAGCTTATGGAGGCATATAACATATTTAAGACATATCTAAAGCATATCTAAGTCATACCTACGGCATATCTAAGAAAAATTAACAAGTTATGAATAAATTTCCATATCACACAGGCAAGTGGCAAATTTACCAACATGTTATAAATTATATTGCCACTACCAAAACATTTATAATACCAACGACAGTGCTCAGTGGGTATCACAGTTTCGCTATAAGCGAAGTGGAGACACTGAGGTTGGGTGTTCGACACTCGATGGTGCTAACTAATAATAATCCTGTCATTAATCCATGGGTTACAGCGATGGAGGCGCATTCGTCTGACCCTGAGCGATGGTCCAGTTTCTAATCTTTCCTAATAACAAGGAAATTTTGGATATCACTTGTACAGTATGTAATTTGAAGAATTTCATTCGCCAGAAGAATGAGTCATGCTACGATGAAGCTCAATCGCTTTGTTAGTGAATTTTAAACCTCTTTTCTAAGTAACTTTGGGTTAATTAGTGTGTTTTGAAGTGTACGTGTAAAATTAGTATATTCATTAGCGTAATATAATTCATGAGGATTGATTAGTTTTTGTGTCCATCGTCAAATAAGGATGATGAAATAATAATTCAGTAAGGCCAGAAATTAGCACAGCGTTCAGGCCAACTAATGTGGCCTATTGGCTTAACTCCTGTATTGTTATCACATCAAGAGTTGAACCCTCGATATTAGCGTCTTCACTTCGCTTATAGGAAAGCGGTATCACTCACTGAACAACGTACTCTAATTTGTAATAATAATAATAATAATAACAATAATAATAATAATAATAATAATAATAATAATAATAAACAAAGAAATAATACTCCCGGCGACTGCCGTGAGTGAATAAGACGCAAAAGAGAAAAGAGTTACAGCAGAGAGGATCAACTGTGATCTTTAAGCACACCTTCTAAATCTTTATCATCATCCTTCAGTGCTAGTGAGACCTTCCTGGAATCAATTCTCTCATTCGCTCAGCCTTCGTCTTACATCTCCTTTCGCTCTCACACCCTCTCTCTCTCTCTCTCTCTCTCTCTCTCTCTCTCACACAAGTCATCATCATCACATCACCATCATCATCATCATCATCTTCATTCTTCGTGTTCAGACACGGCCCAGCTCTCACTTAACACCCACGAACGATAATGCTTCGTACTATTCTCACCCATACTACTCACACATTTTCTCTCTCTCTCTCTCTCTCTCTCTCTCTCTCTCTCTCTCTCTCTCTCTCTCTCTCTCTCTCTCTCTCTCTCTCTCTCTCTCTTTTCAAAAAACATTTATTTGACTCATTCCGTATTTGGAGAGCCTTTTCGAGCAAAATTCTTTTTAATTCTGCCAAATCTCTTTCTTCGAAGTTCCCTTTTTAAACTTCTTTTACTCGTGAGTATTCGTGGCATCGCCTCTCACATCCAAATTACTACACGAACTTAACGTCTAATTTTTAAATTTATGTCTTATCTATATATGCTCTTATTACACACAAACACATAAACACGCGCTCGCGTGCGTATGTGTGCGCATGCATCTCCGCATAAGTGAGGTATCGACTTTTTCAAATCTTTATATATATATATATATATAATAAGCAAACAACCACAGGGAAAAAGAAAAGGAAACACGAAGTCCGAGCGCTTTCGTGATATATTCACATCTTCAAGGAGAAACAAACTATTATATATATATATATATATATATATTATATATATATATATATATATGTGTGTGTGTGTGTGTGTGTGTGTGTGTGTGTGTGTGTAAAAATTGAATTAACCAAACCTAATTTAACCTAATCTAAGCTAATTTAACCTAAGCTAACCTAACCTTCGTGCTATCAAACCATGTTTCCGACGCAGTTAAGGGCTAGAAGGGTGTTTTCTGTCAAGTCTGTAAATAGTGAGTTGATCGCAAATTTAGGTTAACTTAATCTAAACAAATTTTAACTAACCTAACCTAGCGTAAGCTAACCCTAATCAGGACCAACAAATCTCTTTTTCCGACAGCAAAAATGTTTTTAGATTTTTTTTATATAT
>JAJOZX010000492.1:305000-360000 GCA_023014485.1 Bathynomus jamesi
GGAGGAAGTAAAAATAGGGAGGAAAATGGGAAAGAACGAAAGAGAATAACGGAAATTACAGATAAAAAAGGATTACGAAAGAGAAAATAAGTCATAAAAAAGTAATTACAGCAGGAAGGAAAGAAGGGAGAAAATGAGGAGGAAGGAAGAAAGGATGGAAGGAAAGAAGGAAGAAAATGAGGAGGAGGAAGGAAGAAAAGGATGGAAGGAAGGGAGAAAGGATGAAAGGAAGGAAAGAAGGAAGGAAGGAGGAGTTGGAAAAAAGGAAGGAAGAGTTGGAAAAAAGGAAAGAAGGGAGGAAGGAAGAAAAGGAAATGAGGAGGAAGGTAGTAATAAAAAAAGGAAGGAAAGAGGAAAGAAAAGTAAGAATAAAGAAAGGAAAGGAGGAAGGAAGGAAGAGCATAAAATAAATAAAGGAAAAATAAGAACGAACAATTAATAAAAACAAAAAAGATGCCAAAAAGGAACTAAGTAAGGAATAAGGAAGTAATAAAAGGAAGACGTAAAAAAGAATACAAAATAAAGAAAAATAATGAAAGAAAATAAAGAAAAAAGAGCAATGAACGAAAAGAAAAGATAAAGAAACGACGATAAACAGGAAAAATGAACGATAATTATCGGAGAAGGAAATCCTTGGCAGCGAAACAATTATCAAATAAAGAGACGTCATAATTACAACCAGATTTGAAAATTAACCTTACGAACTTGGGGGGGGGGGGGGGGCTTTTACACCCCCGTTCCCTTAATTTTACTTCTACGAAAAATATATAACCTCATAAAAATACTCCCCTAACATCATCGTAAGATGTTAGATTTCGTGTTAGAAAATAGCTCCTAATGTTATCAAATCGTTGCTAATGTTTCTCGTCTTTGGAAGTATCAAAGGAAAAGTCTTTCGCTCTAAATAGGAAACCCCCCAAAATAGGAAACCCCCCCCAGAAATTGTATTAAGAGTCGAAGCCTTGAAGGAGAGGATAATGTAGGATATACAAGACGATGCAGGATTAAATTAGGAATCCCAGAATGGAATCCTTCGCAGGTGACTGGATTAAGTTTGTACCTTTCAAGAATCAATAAGAAAAAAATATATATATATAAAAAAAGGGTCCGAACGTGATTCGGATGCAGCATTACACTCAGCTAAAAGGATTAGAATAGCATTTGCGATTTGCTCTCCTATAGGCGTCTACGCGCCCACACACACACACACACACACAGTATATATATATATGTGTGTGTGTGTGTGTGTGTGTGTTATATATATATACATATATATATATATATATATATGTATGGATGAGATATAAACCACTCGTATCAAGTTAGATGAGCAACTCGTAGCGCCACTATATTGGTCCACTTTACCAATAAATCGATTCCGCTTATAGGAGCGATCCTTCAGTATCTGAAATTTCACAGTTAGTTATAAATTTAGGGACAAGATTAAAAAGCTGGAAAGATGAACCAAATATTAATTCTTCGTCACACGTTCGAAAGGCGATAGCTAAAGAAAATTTGGAGAACGTGGTTACGCATACAGCAACGCCTTATGAATGAATTATTATAGAAAAAAATCTTATACGGAAAAATATGCGGAGTGCCAAGGAGTGCCAAGGAGTGCCAAGGACAGGTTTCTTGAATAATTAGGAGTAAAAGTGTTTATTATTTATGCGGTGTTGTTCCGCTCATTTGAATGTGGTTGGGTGGTTTATGGTTAACATAAATTATATTTGGATTTTCATTTGTTTTATATATATATATATATATATATATATATATATATATATAAAATGCAAATCCACACGTATTTAATTGTGAAATTCATCCCATATATATATATATATATATATATATATATATATATAACTGCAAACCCGCAGTATAATTAACGTAAAGAACGACGCTTGTATAGGAGATATTCCGCGCAAGATGAGAGAGAGAGAACGAAACAAATGAAAAAATGAGGTAACCACCCGGGAATCGAACCCGGATCTTCCGATTGCCGGTCAGATATGATAACCACTACACCATGGGCCTCACTCTTCCAAATGTCGTAATTCTTCTACATACTCGCAGAAACCAATGCCCCAAGGGGGCACCTCCCGCATGCCGTAACATTATATACATTTAACTGCAAACACGCAGTATAATTAACGTAAAGAACGACGCTTGTATAGGAGATATTCCGCGCAAGATGAGAGAGAGAGAACGAAACAAATGAAAAAATGAGGTAACCACCCGGGAATCGAACCCGGGATCTTCCGATTACGGTCAGATATGATAACCACTACACCATGGGCCTCACTCTTCCAAATGTCGTAATTCTTCTACATACTCGCAGAAACCAATGCCCCAAGGGGGCACCTCCGGCATGCCGTAACATTATATACATTTAACTGCAAACACGCAGTATAATTAACGTAAAGAACGACGCTTGTATAGGAGATATTCCGCGCGATGAGAGAGAGAGAACGAAACAAATGAAAAATGAGGTAACCACCCGGGAATCGAACCCGGGATCTTCCGATTGCCGGTCAGATATGATAACCACTACACCATGGGCCTCACTCTTCCAAATGTCGTAATTCTCTACATACTCGCAGAAACCAATGCCCCAAGGGGGCACCTCCCGCATGCCGTAACATTATATACATTTAACTGCAAACATGCAGTATAATTAACGTAAAGAACGACGCTTGTATAGGAGATATTCCGCGCAAGATGAGAGAGAGAGAACGAAACAAATGAAAAAATGAGGTAACCACCCGGGAATCGAACCCGGGATCTTCCGATTGCCGGTCAGATATGATAACCACTACACCATGGGCCTCACTCTTCCAAATGTCGTAATTCTTCTACATACTCGCAGAAACCAATGCCCCAAGGGGGCACCTCCCGCATGCCGTAACATTATATACACTTAACTGCAAACACGCAGTATAATTAACGTAAAGAACGACGCTTGTATAGGAGATATTCCGCGCAAGATGAGAGAGAGAGAACGAAACAAATGAAAAAATGAGGTAACCACCCGGGAAACGAACCCAGGATCTTCCGATTGCCGGTCAGATATGATAACCACTACACCATGGGCCTCACTCTTCCAAATGTCGTAATTTTTTCATTTGTTTCGTTCTCTCTCTCTCATCTTGCGCGGAATATCTCCTATACAAGCGTCGTTCTTTACGTTAATTATACTGCGTGTTTGCAGTTAAATAAATATATATATATATATATATATATATGCATATAACTGCAATGACCGCGCAGTATATAAATGAATAGAAACGACATAAGTGTTAAGGAACGTTTCTGCACACGAGGAGGAGAGATAACGAAATAATGAAAAATGAGGCGAACCGCCTGGGAATCGAACCCAGGGCCTTCCAATTGCCGGTCGGACGCTCTACCATTATGCTACGGACCTCACTCAATCACAAATCGAAATTCTCCCACATAGGGCAGAAACCAATGCCCTCAGAGAGCACCCTCGCAAATCGTGAATATGCGCATATAACTGCAATGACCGCGCAGTATATAAATGAATAGAAACGACATAAGTGTTAAGGAACGTTTCTCCTCCTCGTGTGCAGAAACGTCCTTAACACTTATGTCGTTTCTATTCATTTATATACTGCGCGGTCATTGCAGTTATATGCGCATATTCACGATTTGCGAGGGTGCTCTCTGAGGGCATTGGTTTCTGCCCTATGTGGGAGAATTTCGATTTGTGATTGAGTGAGGTCCGTAGCATAATGTAGAGCGTCCGACCGGCAATTGGAAGGCCCTGGGTTCGATTCCCAGGCGGTTCGCCTCATTTTTCATTATTTCGTTATCTCTCCTCCTCGTGTGCAGAAACGTTCCTTAACACTTATGTCGTTTCTATTCATATATATATATATATGTATATATATATATATATTACCGATAATACAACCACAATGGTATCAAGTCCCGCAACCCCAATTCTCCCAAATGCAGCGGCCAAACCAATAACACCAAATAAGAACCGACATCGACCTGGAAACGACCACTATATAGGAAAACTGAACACGGAAATTAGAAACCCAATAAATGTTTTATACACAAATATCTAAAGCCTCTACACGGACCATGCAGGCTGCAAATTACAATACTTACAGAATTTAGCTACCGAATCCAGCATAGCTACTATACGCCTAAGGGAAACACACTTGCATAAATGCGAAAAAGGCTGTGAAAACTGTATCGAGGATACTGAATTGGCATTGCTGAATTACAACATTCACAGAGCAGATAGGGTGGCTAGACGAGGGGGAGGGTGTTGCATCTACGTGAAAAACTCATACACATGTGAAGTGAAGGTAAACAAATCAAACAGCACAGTTGAAGTTATTATATTAGAAGTAAAAGAACTGAACCTAACCATTATGAACATCTACAGACCACCAAACACGACAAAACGTGAATTCCAATTTGCTACAAATGAAATAGAAAACGTATTAAAATTACTTGAAACTCCAGCAACAAATATTCTAATTTTTGGAGATTTTAATTTCCCATTCATATCATGGAAGAAAAATTACGAAGTTATATATGTTGAGAAGTTTCATGGTAACATTAATAAAGATGATAGAACCCAAGCAACAATGCTATTAGATATTATGGAACATTACGCCCTTACCCAGGAAATCTGTGAAACCACGAGAAGGGAGAACGTTTTGGATTTAATCTGGACAAATAACGAGATAATAATAAATAAAAAAGTAACGCACACAAAGTTCTCTGACCATAACCTCATCGATATACAATTGAAGTTAGCACCCAGAGGTCCGAAAACGCATCCTAGAGAGGCAGATGGAATATATGAAGGTTTAAACATAAATTCAAAGAAAGTAAATTGGGAAAACGTAAATAAAGATTTAAAGGAGGTAAATTTGAATTGCTACTTCACGAGAAGACTCCACAAGAAATACTATGTATAATAGAGACTGAAACCAAACCTATAATACTGAAACATATTCCAGAGAGACAGGAAAGAAAACGTAGCAAGCTCGAGAGGAAAATCAGGACACTATTCAGGCAGCGAAGACAAACCGTAAAACATCTCCACAGATGCAGAACTGATGCAAAGAGACTCAAACTAGAGAGGAAACTTGGCGAAATAGAAATGGACCTAAAGCAAACATTCATATATAAGACAAACGAGGAGGAAAACAAGGTAGCAGAAAACATAAAAAATAACCCAAAATACTTCTACACGTTTGCGAAAAGGAAAATGCAGTGTAAGGAGAGTATTGGTCCGTTGATAGACAGGGAGGCCGAATACACAAATGACCCGAAAGAAATAAGTGAACTGCTTAGGGAACAATTTAACTCTGTGTTTAGCACCCCTAAGTCCGAGATGGAAGTGGAAAACCCAGACGAATTTTTCGACATAGATACAAATCAACCAAGAACAAATCCCGGCACAAACCTATTAATGGACTTCGAGTTCACGGAAGGAGATGTAATTACGGCTTTATCACAGATGTGAGACAATTCAGCGCCAGGGCCAGACACATGGAGTGCCACATTTCTGAAGAAATGCAAAGAGAGTATTGCCAAACCGCTATACTTACTCTGGAGGAAATCACTCGACACAGGACAAATTCCACTACCCTTAAAGAACGCGAACATTGCCCCCCCCTATTTAAAGGTGGTAACAGAGCAATGCCCGAAAATTATCGGCCAGTGCCTCACCTCATACCTTATAAAATGTTTTGAATGTATAATTAGAGGCAAAACTACTACTACCTACAAGAAAAAAACTTATACAACCCAAATCAACATGGCTTCAGGGCTGGAAGATCATGCCTATCACAGCTACTAGACCACCAGGAGAAAATATTAGAAACATTGTGTTCGAGGACAAAACATAGATGTAATATATACAGACTTTGCTAAAGCCTTCGATAAATGTGACCATGGAATCATAGCACACAAACTTAAGAATACAGGAATTACTGGAAAGCTAGGAAGGTGGATATTTAATTTCTTGACGCAAAGAACGCAAAGAGTGGTGATAAACGGAGTTAAATCGGAAGTCTCGGAAGTCGTGAGCTCTGTCCCACAAGGGACAGAATTAGCTCCCTTGCTGTTCATAATAATGATTGCAGATATTGATGCAGATATTAAGGAGAGTATTGTATCATGCTTCGGAGATGACACAAAGATATGTAAGGAAATATTGAACGAAGCTGACTTAAGAAAATTACAAAACTACATTGAAACATTATTCCAGTGGGCAGAAGACAACAATATGAAGTTCAATGAAGAAAAATTCCAACTTCTAAGATATGGTAATAGCAAGGAGCTACAGAAAAAAGGGTACAAAACTATGCAAGCCAAACAGATAACACCAAATCCACAAGTCAGGGATCTTAGAGTAATAATGTCGTTGGATGCAGAATTCAGAGAGCACTATAAAATCAAAATTACAATGGCTAGAAAAATAATGGAAATCATCTGGAGGAGCTTCCGCAGCAGAAAAGCAAACATCATGCTCAAATGATGGAAGAGTCTAGTCCTACCAATAATTGAGTATTGCTCAGTCCTCACAAGCCCACACAGAAAACGAGACATTGCGAACATTGAAGCTATCCAAAGGACTTTTAGTCAAAGATAGAGGAAACGGAGGGTGAAGAATACTGGTCTCGACTACAATCCCTGGAACTCTACTGTCTCGAAAGAAGGTGCGAGCGGTTCACAATAATATACATATGGAAAATACTTGGGTGCTCTGTCCCTAACCTTAGAAATGAAATAGAAACAAACTAGAATGAGAGAAGAGGCAGATTTTGTAGGTCCCAGCTGCGGTGGGACAAGGGGCTATGAAAACAAGGATGGAAAATACCCTCAGAATACGAGGTTCAAAGCTTTTCAATGTCCTTCCAAAAGAAGTGAGGAATCTCCAGCACACCGACCTGAATAACTTCAAGAACCAGCTGGACAGATTCCTGTGCAAAGTCCCTGACCAGCAATGCGTGGCTAGCTACGAGGGCAGGAGGAGATCAGACAGCAATTCCCTCCTTCACCAAATCTCGCAAATGAAGCGGGATACTACAGAGGGGTTGACCGCAGATCGATCCTGAGCCGTCGTTCAAACTCACCAAAAGTATATGCAGTGTATATATATATATCTATATAATATATATATATATATATATATATGTGTGTGTGTGTGTGTGTGTGTGTGTGTGTGTGTGTGTGTGTGTGTGTGTATGCAGTATAGTTTGTATATATATGTGTGTGTGTGTATATATATATATATATATATATTATAGAGAGAGAGAGTATATATAGAGTGGTGGTGGTATAATATTAGTATTGAATTCACCGGTCCTGGGGTCAATTTCCGGGGATTGCAGGCAGCGCTCGGCTCACCCAGGTGTTCAGCCTTCCATACAAAAGAAATTGGTTGGCAGATAAATGAGTACCCTAGGGTAGCCTAGTGGTTAGGACGCTGGGCTTCTGATCGGGAGGTCGTGAGATCGAGTCCGGGCGAGGACTTTGTAATTTCTGACCACCCGTGGTTCGTCGTGGATCGGATTCCACGTCAAGCTGTAAAGCTGAGGTGGGACAACAACAAGCAAGTATGTATTATTTCTGCATATAGTGTTCTTGAGGAACCCCCATAGGAAGAAATCGCATGGATTGAAATCAGGTTAGTGTGGTAGCCAAGACCATCCACACCCAAGTCAGCTATTTAAATCGATTTGGCATTACATCGTCACTGAAGTGTTCGGATAGGTAAGCCAACACTGCATTCGATAGCCTAGCCTAAACTACACGAAAAGAACTGAAATTCGTGAATATGATGACGGAGAAATTTGTTTCGCAAATACTTTGTGACATATGAATTAAGCAAAATAAAGCTTTCTTTATCATAAGAGTACTCTTGCTGTTACTGTATTAACACGTTTACGAAGAAATTTTCTTGGAAGAGATCCGCCAATCAGGAACACAATTTGCAATTTAGTAAATAACGTTCACATCAATGCAAGTGTTAAAAATATTAACACAGGTCGTTCAGGCACGCCGAGAATTGCATGGTCACAAAGGCATTCTACTCAACAAAGTCCAAAACGATCACGCCATTACGGTAAATTCAAAACGATACTTACACATGTTGAGAATACAGTACTTCTGCGTCATCTTATCCTATAGGAACACAATACCAGGTCATAATGTTTCCAACAAGATGGCGCTACTTGCCACATCAGCCGCGCTACGACGTAATGATTGGACGATAGGTTTCCTGGACACATCATTTTATTACGACGAGAACTCAAGGATCTCCTGATTTATCTCGTTCAGATTATTTCTTGTGGGTTCATTTGAAGCAAACATCTTTCCGTGCAAGACCGCAAAACTGTGCAAGATTTAAAGAGGGTAATTCGTAGAATCTGTCGAATTTGTTTGCAACAGACTTCAAGGGATTGTATACCAAATTTTAGATTACAGTTGGAAGATGTATTCATTTAAAAGGACAACACGTTGCATCGAACATGTTCCATAAAAAGAAGTTCTATAGAATAAATTACTAAAAAACCTTTGGAAGTACTGTTTCCAACGATATGGTGAACATTTCGCTTTGATAGAACTTGAAATATAAAATTATAAGGTTTCAGAAGCATGTAATGTTTTAGGGACTCCCTTATATGTTAAGAGACGTACTTGGGACGTGGCCCAGCGACGCAGGGACATAAAGAAACGTACTTGGAACGTGACCCAGTGTCGCAGGACGAGTTCTCCTCTATACTGCTTGAGATTGGTTTAAGCAATTTGGACTCTGAAGATTGGGTCCCAATTTGGTTTGGTTATGTTTCCATGGAAGGTTAAATCCAAGATTTCAACGTCCACATAATACTTCGCTCATTTCTTTTCAATACTCATTTCATCGATGCTCATTTCACCATAAAGTTCTCATTTAATTATTACATCTAATACCGGTGATGTAATCGAGACCGCCATGGCCGAGACCCAGAAAAAGGTCTCGAGATCGATCTCGAGGCCTACATCACTGTCTAAAACCGATTAACGAGTAAAGACGACAGAAGATATTTTGGTCCAAAGCTTTCAACAATTTTTTTTACGTTACTAAATGATCAATATAAGAAATAATTCGTTCACAGTTCACAATAACCAAATTCAAAATAGACAGACTTTCAACAATATGCAACAATACTTCAAAACACTTCAGCAATATAATTTGTTTACATTATTCTTCAAAGAATAAGTTTAAGACAGACTATTTAATATTGAAATTCGCACAAAGGAGAAACGATTTAAGCCCAGTTTACTTTTCCAGGACTCCTCAAAAGGAAGGTAGTCACGTCTTAAGCAATTTTTACAATTAAAGAATGTATCAAACTGTCCAATACTTTTACTAAATTTCCAAATCATTTAACAATGAAATTGTTGGTTATACAATTTTTAAAGGTACTTCCATTGGTTTGAAAGGATTTCTACCTATTTTACAACGTACCAGTTACGGTAAGCGTTTCACCAGGACTGCCAAAATATAAGTCAATGATTGGTTATTCATAAACTAGTCCCTCCTTGTAGGATGTTAGGATGACACTCCACCTAAATTCAAACTTTTATATAATAGGGTTATCACTCTTTAACGTATACTCAAAATTAATATAAAATTATTATAAAATCAATATAATACAGTTGATATAAAATTATATACTACAATATAAAGAATATTATTTTAATATTATATTAATATTTTATAAATTAAATAATGGTTTAGTTATTAAAATTTTGCTCAAGTAGAATGAAAACAAAAATAAAAAATGAAAAAATTAAATTGTTGAAATTATACTTATTTATTATATATATATATTATATATATATATATATATACGACCCAGTTTCGCCTAGTTTTTTGCTATTTTCCTTTACTGTATAAAAATTAAGGTTTTCGGCAGAGCAATTTTGGGCTGGTTTTAATTAATCCACAGATTTCTTTGGATAACAGAGGAAGCACTGTGCTGAGAAAATTATATTCGAAACAGTTAATCTACGTGGTATAAAAATTGGGAGCAAGTGTAGTTTACGTCCCCTTTGGTGCCTAGTATAATTTACGTTTCCTTATATTATCCTAGTGTAGTTTGGGTTCCCCAACTTTGTCCGCGTATACCTAATCAAATAAAACGTTAAAACTAATGAAAATATTACGACTTAACCTAACCAATCGTCAATTTATATATATATATATATATATACATTTCAACTGCAAAGAACACGCAGTATAATTAACGTAAAGAACGACGCTTGTATAGGAGAACATTCCGCGCAAGATGAGGAGGGAGAACGAACAAATGAAAAAATGAGGTAACCACCCGGGAATCGAACCCGGGATCTTCCGATTGCCGGTCAGATATGATAACCACTACACCATAGTCCTCACTCGATCAGAAGTCGTAATTCTCCTACATATTCTCATATATATATATGTGTGTGTGTGTGGATCTTTTCGGTTTGACGGCCTGTAATATTTTTTAACATTACTTGTTTTTTATTGTCCAGTTTTAATCGAGGATTTCAAAAATAACCTTCATGTTTTAGAGAAACAAATAGTGAGGCAGTTATACATTTTAGTTTAGGGAATATCATATACGCTTTAAGATTCCAAAATTCCCGAAAGTTTTAGGTCAACTGTACGCTCATGACGATTGGTTAGGTTAAGTCACGATATTTTCGTTTGTTTTGACAGTAAACTAACGAAAATATCATGACTTAACCTAACCAACCGTCAAGGGCGTACAGTTTACCTAACCTGGCATTCTGTTAACCTAACTGGGCATTCAATTAACCTAACCAGTTGGTAGAGTCTAGAATTTGACGGTCCCGTAGCCATGACTCGTATTTTTCCGCCGGCCGTCAAACCAAAAAGATCCCAATACGGTTTAAAAATATATATTCTAAATTTGATAAATTGCATATAACTGCCTCACTATAATATATATATATATATAGGGTGTCCCGTAAGTCTGGAACCATAGGGCAAAATGATAAAAACGGCAATAAAAACGCCGAAGAGACTTTTGGGGACTGTTTGTGAAATGAACGAGGATGGTAGCGGCTGTATCATCGTCGGTGGATGTCCTTGGAGATCCACTGCGTGGTTTATCTCCTATGGATCCCGTTTCCCTGAACTTTGCTACAAGTTTGCCGACACAGTTGTGTGTTATCGGTGCGCGGTCCGGATGCAATCTGTTAAATTCCTCAGCGACCTCCCTCTGACTCCGATTTCCTACGAGCAGGATGCGTTCTTCCTTACTGAAAGACATCATGGGCACTTGCATAAACGGAAAAACATTTTACCCTATGGTTCCAGACTTACGGAACACCCTGTGTGTGTGTGTGTGTGTGTGTGTGTGTGTGTGTGTGTATATATATATATATATATATAGGGTGAACCAAATGTAGGTGGACAGTAAATGATAACGTTTACTTTGAGAATACATATTTAATTTTTTTGTATACTATAATACAAAATAAAATTTAAATAAATTTAGTTATAATATTTAATATAATAAAACACAAACACCATAGTTATAATGAACACCAGTTATAATATAATAAAGACTTCAGCCTTCCCCACTCCCAGACCCCCTTCCCCCCCATCCCGACCCCCAACCTAATGCATAAAATTCTCATTTTTACCCAAGCAAATTCCACAAGTATTAAAAATATAGATAGACGAAAGTGTATTTGATTTTCACAACGAGAGATGAAGGGTATTGCAAGAACCACGCATTATCACGCAATCTGCAATCCTTCTTCGAAGGAAAATCTCTCTCTCTTTGACGACATTAGATGTCTCTCATTGAGATGAAGAACGAGATGATGGTACGATCTGGTGATTTTTTTTTTAAAGAAAAATAAATAATAAGTTGTTAGGTCCGAGGTGGTTATATGGCGTTCAATTTTTGGTGGGGTTGTCCAGTTCATGAGACAACAATGCGTAATTTTATTAAACATTATACAGTTCCCCAATATATATATATATATATATATTATATATATAATATATAAATGAGTTCATAACTAGAAAGGGTCCAATATGCTAATGACACTCTCTGATATACTTAACGGCGATCTGGCATCCCTTAATGAAATAGTAAATAGAAATGTTGCGATAGTATGCAACTGACTGAAAGCCAATAAATTATCTTTGAATGAAGATAAAACAAAACTTTTTGCTAATCACATAAAAAAAATGAAAAATTAATACCAGACTTCAATATTATTATCGACTTGCAAAGTTGCACACGATATCGCGTGTCGCTGACGGGAAATTATTATTAGTTGTGCGTCATGACAAACTAACCTTTCGTCATATTGATAATAATATAGATCATAAACTATCGAAATTCTTGTCTATATTAACAAAATTACATTTCCTTCCCACAGATTCACTTAAAACGCTATACTTTACACATCTCGCATACAATATTATTGTACAGCATATGGAAGTGCGTGTGATTAGTTGATTACATCATCAAATCATTGAAGCCTTTAATCAAAATAAACCAGAAGAGAATTATTAGAAAAATAAACAAAATTAATTATTATGCTCGTACATCAGGCAACTGCGTCCATTAAAATTTAAAGACATATTTGAAATAAAGACGCGCTCACTAATGTTCAGAGTTACAAAAACAATCCGCTCCGATCATATTAATCGAAAATATAATGAACAATCAGACACGTCACAAACATCAAACAAGGTCTATGGAGAGTGAATATATCTGAAAGGCAAACTATACTCTTCAATGTAATAGAAATTCTTACACTTATTTAGAGATGGAATTAAGGAACGATACACCGAATGAGACTTTATGATTTGTATCAAGTTACTAATTAACTCCTTTCTTTATTACTCTCGTCATCATTAAGATTCTTATTATCCTTCTAATTATTTTTCCTATTATTGTTCATTTTACATTTATTTCATTATTCATTTTATTAACATTTTATTATATATGAATCAAATTTCGTAATATTATTAATATTTTTATGACACTCTGTCGCCATATTTGTTATATAGACCCGACGCACAGACTTATAATTGTCATAATTGTAATTTAATATCCATATAGAAATGACCTATTGTGTATATATATTATAGAACACAAAGATATTTGTAAATAGGTGGAGTAGTTTGCCGGTAGAAGTAATTAGTAGCACGTCTATAAACATGTTTAGAAATCGATTAGACGCATATGTTGATAGATTGGGTATAGTTTAAGGTAGTAAAATTAAGGCTTTGTGGTTCGGAACCCACGTAAAATTGTAGGTTCCCTCCGCCACCACGGAGGACATGCACAATACACAATTACGAACACAGTTAGATAGACCAGCCATGAGTGGATCCTAGGGTTTTTGTTGGTCTGAAACATTATAACATAACATTATAACATCAATTGATATAATGTTGTAACAAGCTTTACAATTATCATCTTAACGTGTCACGCTTTAAAATGTTTGTATGTCTTTTATTAAGTGAAATAAAAGCATGAAATTTTGACTGTACCTTCTCTACACATGGGGGAGTTAATCCCCTAGAGCAAAACATGCTCTATATGATGTCCTCTCAGCTTATTAACTCTTTGCACACGAACGACTATATTTTGTGGTATTTCAATATCACTATTGACTACTGACTACCAATTCTAGGTAGCAAATTCCCCTTAGTCTTCAATACTTTTATAACAATTTTAACTAGCAGATCTAACTAGTAGATTTCAGCCTGTAAAGCGTGTACGCTTGACGCTTGATAAAGGCAGTTTACAATTGTATCTAGTGTCTTTGTTATAACAATGAAAGAATACTAATTTTTGTAAACTTTGTATATATTTGTAAACAAATTGGATTAAATTTAATTCAGTTATAAATGTCGGTGTATTTTATATGTATATTTTTTGTTATAAAAGCAATTTATTCGTCTTTTAGTAATCATACGATGGATATTATATCTATATATAGGAACACATTGTGTGTGTGTGTGTGCACAGTTTGTGCACACACATGTGCAGATCTCCGCCTAAGAGAGATATCGACTTTTTAAAAACTAGTTAGCCTAACCTAACCTAAAGGGTGTAATATATGTTTGGAACGCAATTGAAGGTTTAAAGGATGGTTTCTGTTAAGTCATTAAGTAGCGAGGTACTCGCCAAACTCTCCTAACCTAACCTAACCCAGCGTAACCTAATCAAATCAAGCCTAACATTTTTTACGACAATAAAAATATTTCTAGATTTTTTTTATGTAAATTTTTAAAGTTCTGAAGTATCAAAACTCAAAAGTGTTACTTTACAAAAAATATACTTCACTCCATTTGTAACTCCATTTGTGCGACGGGAGTACTCGCCCTCACTTATGCTCAGTTGCTTACACACACACACACACTCACTTACGTATACACATGAGCGTTCATACAGTCTAACACATGATCTCAGCTCAATAGCGGCAAATCGGAAGAAATAATAGCTTGGTTCATTAAAGAATGATAATGAGGAATACAATATCCAATGGCGCGTGTAATGAGATTTTAAAGCGAACTTAGAAAGGAAGGAATTTTAATAGATGTACTATCTACCAATAAATTCAAGTGTCACATACGTTTCTTTACCCTGTGTTCTCCAATTCCTTTTCTCTTTATGTATAAACTGCTGATTATTCAATATTGCAAATAAAGCCAACTTGGACTTAAGAATTTAAATTGGCAAAGATCGCAAATAATAAATGACCCGAAAAACTTCGTACGAAAAAGACACAATGTCAGTTATTTCTCTTTAAAGAAAATGGAATTTTAGGAGGGACTTCAGTATTTAGGAAAGTTTTTTTTTTTATTTTAGAACTTAAAAATTAAACAATATATATATATATATATATATATTATATATATATATATATATATATATATACGGGTTCGATTCCCAGGTGGTTACCCTCATTTTTTCATTTGTTCCGTTCTCTCTCTCGTCTTGCGCGGATATCTCCTATACAAGCGTCGTTCTTTACGTTATTTATACTGCGTGTTCTTTGCAGTTGAATATATATATATATATATATATATATACATTCAACTGCAAAGAACACGCAGTATAAATAACGTAAAGAACGACGCTTGTATAGGAGATATTCCGCGCAAGACGAGAGAGAGAGAACGGAACAAATGAAAAAATGAGGTAACCACCTGGGAATCGAACCCGGGATCTTCCGATTGCCGGTCAGACGCGATACCATTACACCATGGACCTCACTCTTCCAAATGCCGTAATTCTTCTACATACTCGCAGAAACCATGCCCCAAGGGGGCACCTCCCGCATGCCGTAACATTATATACATTCAACTGCAAAGAACACGCAGTATAAATAACGTAAAGAACGACGCTTGTATAGGAGATATTCCGCGCAAGACGAGAGAGAGAGAACGGAACAAATGAAAAAATGAGGTAACCACCTGGGAATCGAACCCGGGATCTTCCGATTGCCGGTCAGACGCGATACCATTACACCATGGACCTCACTCTTCCAAATGCCGTAATTCTTCTACATACTCGCAGAAACCAATGCGTGTTCTTTGCAGTTGAATGTATATAATGTTACGGCATGCGGGAGGTGCCCCCTTGGGGCATTGGTTTCTGCGAGTATGTAGAAGAATTACGGCATTGGAAGAGTGAGGTCCATGGTGTAATGGTATCGCGTCTGACCGGCAATCTGAAGATCCCGGGTTCGATTCCCAGGTGGTTACCTCATTTTTTCATTTGTTCCGTTCTCTCTCTCTCGTCTTGCGCGGAATATCTCCTATACAAGCGTCGTTTCTTTACGATATATATATTATAATATAATATATATAATGCCATTAGCTATTAAAACAATTGGACGCTCAGTAATCAGGTTCCTAGAATAATTTGAGCATTCGGTGTTTTACGAGACGTAAAAAAAACCTGAATAAAAATATAAAATGAAAATATAATTTCAGTTAAAAAAAAACAAAAAAAAAAAATCGAAGTTGACACTAAAATTAGAAAGATTTTATTCCATAATTTAAAAACAAAAATTCATTTTAAAAAAAAATATATTTATCAAGGAACTTAAATTAAAAATCTATTTTCTGACTTCCATTCGGAAATCGAAAATTTTCTGGACCCTTTCCCCAAGGGGGGGGAGTACAGTTTTCCCTAAGTTTGTAAATAAAGAATGTCAACACGATCGATAATAAAGAAAATTAATTATTTAAAGGGTGACTTTAATAATTTAATTTATATGACAGTTTTATTTTTGTTTTTTTTATCTAAATCTGTTTTTAATGCTTAAAATTACGTAATTTGATAACTTTTGGCTTAAAAAACAAAGAAATGAAGTTTTGAAATTATAAATTATTTTCGTAATCAAAATTTGAAAAGAAAATTTTAAAAATATTTACGTCCAATTTTTTGACAAGAATTGCATCAAACTTATATTTATATTATGAAAAGGTTATATATATATATATCGGTATTTTACAAGGGTTAATCGGTATTTTCAATTTTTCATCTACTCAACCGGTCAACTCTGGAACACTCTTCCTCAATCCATCTTTCCTCCTCTCTATGACCTCCCATCTTACAAACGCATTGTTTAGGCATCTCGAAAACCGCGGACTTTGATTTTGGCCCTCTTTTTCTTTTATGTGGGGGGTGCTTTTGCGGGCATTTGCCCTTGGCCCCGTCTTTCCTGCATAAATATACAGTATATATATATATATATATATATATGGAATATCATGCATGAATGGGCACGATTTTGCATAATACAAAATTACCCCAGCAGGATTCGTATCCACAATCTCTTCAGTTGAAGGTGAGGGTGTTAGCCACTAAGCTACGACGGGATAAAGGTTAATACAACATGACGGGTATTTCATCGTTCGAGGAAACTCTTAACGCTTTCGCGCCATGACCATTTTATGTATTAACCCTCCTACACCCGAGCTAATGACTAACATTTCATTCAAATTATCTGGTACAACGTTGGGCTTTCAAAAATGGAATATTGTATCATACATGAATGCGCACGATGTTGCCCAATGCAAAATTACTCCACCAGGATTCGAACCCACCACCTGACCCAAATCAGACCTGAAGGCATGTCACATATAATTTATTAACAGTGAAATATCAAAGAATTTTGTTTTACGCAAACAATAACATCTATGTTCCATATCCCCCAAGGTGGTGAGGGGTAACAGCCCGTTCCTGGCCTATTTTAGCCAGAGTCAATTAAATAGAGATGTCAGTTAAGTGGGGGTGGCTGGTCCGGCGCGCCGGTTCGCCGAGACGTAAAATACATAAAAGACAACCTTCCAGTTCTAGGTAGCACTGGCATTCGACCCCACACTTTAGGGAGTCTCAACACTGTCCGGCTCGATCGAGCCACGAGAAGCTCACCATTCAGTCAATAAAAACTTTTATTTGATTTTAGATGAATAAAAATTAATTATTTTTGGTATTTATTTCTCAAAAATTTAAAAGGAAAAATGGTTCTTAACCTTATATTTTATTTTCATAAGAGACTGGGTTCGATTCCCACCTTCTCCGCGGTTGAGGTTGGGTCACATACTCTTTGATTGCTGGAGTTCGCGCAAGGGATTTCCTCGAGAATTCACCATCGGATGTTATCTGTTGATAAAAATTAAACTGAATGTATACTGACGTATTTCTTGTCTGACAAGTTCCAGAGCTGGGCACTTGCGGGTTTTTTTGCGGTACTGCGGTACTGCGGTACCACCGCACTACCAAACCGGTACCGCATAACGCAGTACCGCAAAGGATCGCTGAAAGTACAGCCTGTACTTTCAGCGATCCTTTGCGGTACTGCGTTATGCGGTACCGGTTTGGTAGTGCGGTGGTACCGCAGTACCGCAGTACCGCAAAAAAAAACGCAAGTGCCCAGCTTTGCTGACAACAACTAATTGTTGAAGACGCTGAGGTCGGGGGTTCGAACCTCGCTGATGCTGGTAATAATAATGCGAGAATTAGAGCAATGGGTTCTCTGTAAGCGAATGAGGACACTAAAGTTGTGGGTTCGAACCCCGATGATGCTGGTAATAAATAATAATACAGAAGTTACAACAATGGGCCGCATTGTTAGCCTAAGCGCTGTGCCAGTATCTGGCTTTCCTCATCAATTATTATGAGTAGGGAACCCAGGATCTAGAGGAACTCGAACACACATGGGTTCAGAGTCAGCAACCGATCACACCATTCAGAACTTTTGAATTCCACTTTTATCTGAATTCGGTTATTGCACTTATAACGTTTTCATATACTTTCAGAATAAAGTTAATTAATAAATACTGTACAAATACTGTACTATGACTTTTTACAAGATAAAATTAAATATTCACCTTCTCAACGCTGAATTGAAAAAGAAAAAACAAAAACAACTCTCTCCTGCGTCACTTTCATAACTTTTTAATGAGAATAAATGACTTATTTGAAAATGTTATTAATTCCTTTGCAAACAATGGTCGCTTCAATTATAGCCATTTTAAGATTAATAATGGAAGTATGTCACATTTTACTGCAATATTAATTGAACCTATACCCATTTCATCGACAAGGCCAAACATTCGACACTGTAAAAAAACTAACTTAACCTATCTTAACCTAACCTAACCTAACCCACAATAGACTTGTCGATAGAATGTTAAGTCGATCAGAGAACGTAAGGCTGTAAGAAGTTAACAGCCACAATATGGAAGTGGTGTAGATGATAGCATAACTGACTATAAATCCACCGGCCCCGTATTCGATTCCCGGCGAGGACAGGCGGCGCTCAGCTCACCAAACTGTTTATCTTTACACACACACACACACAAACACACACAAAAAATGGTTGTAGATAAATGGTACCCTGGATACTGGATAGCCTAGTGGTTAAGCTGTTGGTCGGGAGGTTGGGAGATCGAGTCCGAGCGAGGAGTTTGTAATTTCTGCCCACTCGTGGCAGGTCGTGGTTTTGATTCCACTTCAAGCTGTAGGTCTAAGGTGGGGCAACAAACTTGACCTTCTTCAGAACGAACAATACGGGTCGGAGCAAAACTAAGGTGTATATGTATATATATAATCATCGATACATTTATAGTTTGAGTGCAAGTATGAAGAGTTAAACATCGTTTTACATAGAACACCATTCCTCCCATACGCCCATTTCAGGGTACGAGCAGCTCGCAGCAGCATTGCCATGTAATTAGGGGGTAAAAGTACTGACGAGACTTTCGTACGTGGTTCATCACCACCGAAAACAACAATGCTCTGTGTTAGTTTAATCCAAAGAACATCCATATCTATTATTCAAGTGATTGCAGTTTTCGTTAGTTTGTATTGCAGACCCCCCCCTCCCCCAGGTTATTATCAGTCCTGGTGCATGATTTTCAAGAACAAGATACACCGCAAGTTGGTGTTTCCTCCCCAAGACCTTACAAACTTACCGCATCAATCACAGTCACACGTACTACCTTAGGCTTGCTCCACACAAACTGGACCAAAACCAACGAGTATCCGCAATCGCAAACCGTCCGTATAGGGCCTACACGCCTGTATTTTGTTTAAATAATAATTTATATATATATATATACTCAACACGGAAAAAAAGTTGTATTTGTAAACTCAAACTGAATAGAATTTAGAGCAAACTACGTCGTACGAAAGAATAACCTCCAAAAAAAAACACCAAACCCAGAATAAAATTCGCAAAAACTTTTAATACCTCGCATTTTCCTTGTTTTGCAGTCACGATTTCAGTAATTCTCCAGTGTACCTCTCTATAATCCAGTTTAGTCCCTCCGTCCTCATTCCAACGAGTATCATTGAGTTTTTTCGTCACCATCCTTGTTATTACCTCTACTATCATAAACATTAATATTATCCTTACTATTATTATTAATATTACTGCAGTTATTATTCTTTTTATTATCACTTCTAGAGGGAATACCCTTCTTGTCCTCACTTAAGTTCGCTCTCAAATGTTTGATTTTTTTGTGTTTTTCGACTTTTATAATTTTGTCTATTGTCTATTTCCTAAACCTTATCGTCCCATTATCCCTTTACGCTTGCACTTCCATAGCTCATATATATAGAGAGAGAGAGAGAGAGAGAGAGAGAGAGAGAGAGAGAGAGAGAGAGAGAGAGAGAGGAGGGGCGACAAGCTTGACCTTCGCGAAATGAGAAATTATCGCGCGAAACCTTTATAAGGTTATATATACAGGGTGTCCCGTAAGTCTGGACCCATAGGGAAAAATAATAAAATTACAAAATAGGCCAAAATTTATTTATAATATATTTTTTTATTATTTTTTTATTATTTTTTATTATTTTTTTATTATGATCTTACTCCGCTGGAGTTTTATTTGTGGGGCCACTTGAAAGCCAAAGTGTACGAGGTCAAACTTCAAAACATTTTCCACCTTAAAGCACGCATTGTGGAGGCGTGTCAAGAAATTTCTGCGACTGTGATTCAGAAAGTGCTGTCGCAGTGGAGATTGCGTCTTCAACTATGTGTGCGACACAACGGCGGACACTTTGAACAGATTATGTAATAAATTTTTGGACTATTTTGTAATTTTATTATTTTTCCCTATGGGTCCAGACTTACGAGACACCCTGTATATATATATATATATATACAGGGTGGGCGGAAAGTAGCTCCCTATTTTGGATTGGTAAAAAAATACGTATATTATCCATTTATTTCAGAAGAAATAATATGAAAAGGTAGGCATACATGGTAGGTTTTCTCTAAAATTCAATGTGGGCTCCAACTCTTTCCACCAGCTTCTGGAGCCGCCCAGGAATGGCGTCCACTGACTTTAGCAGGAACTCCGGCGGGATGGAGGACATGACTTCCCGAATTCGGTCCTCCAGTTCTTCCAATGTCCTCGGTTTGGTGCGGTAGACTTCTTCCTTTACCCACCCCCAAAGAAAGAAGTCGCACGGTTACCGCTGAAAAACGGCAGAATCGGTTCAGTGTAACGGTGTGGTGTGGTATGACCTCAGATCAGGTTGTGGGCCCGTTCCTTCTGCGCAACACCATGCGCGGTACCTTGCTATGTTGCGAAACGAGGTCTGACCGGTTGTCTGCACATGGGAGAACATCGACGATCTGATATTTATGCAAGATGGCGCCCCTCCGCACTTCGCTCTTGTTGTCCGTGAGTGGCTGGATGCCCACTTCCCTGGGAGTTGGATGGGTCGTCGTGGTCCACATCAATGGCCAGCCAGGAGCCCCGACTTGACACCGTGCGACTTCTTTCTTTGGGGGTGGGTAAAGGAAGAAGTCTACTGCACCAAACCGAGGACATTGGAAGAACTGGAGGACCGAATTCGGGAAGTCATGTCCTCCATCCCGCTGGAGTTCCTGCTAAAGTCAGTGGACGTCATTCCTGGGCGGCTCCAGAAGCTGGTGGAAAGAGTTGGAGCCCACATTGAATTTTAGAGAAAACCTACCATGTATGCCTACCTTTTCATATTATTTCTTCTGAAATAAATGGATAATATACGTATTTTTTTACCAATCCAAAATAGGGAGCTACTTTTCGCCCACCCTGTACATATATGAAAATTATTTCACAAAAGTAACACGTGAAAAATATTTATGATGAATAAAACCACTAAGGAAAGGAAACACAGAATGGTGCTCAAGCGCTTTCGTCAGTGTTAAAGAGGATGTCATTAGACGAAAGCGCTTGAGCACCATTCTGCGTTTCCTTTCCTTCGTGGTTTTATTCATCATATATATATATATATATATATATATATATACGTCCGATGAGGGTTGTTTTAACCTAAACAAAACAATTAAATGTTTTGGTTATTGTAAAAAATATGAAGATTAAATAGTCACTTTTGAAAGTCTTACTAAATATATGTATTCTCGGACTAAACTTGTTGAAGAAGCTTCTATGTTCCTGTGTTACTTTTAATAATAATAATAATTATTATTATTATTATTATTATTATTATTATTATTATCATTATTATTATTATTATTACGGAATCCTGCGTTTCAAAAACTTTCGTTACTATTCCAGAAAAGACTCGCAATATCGATGTTAAAAGTTGTTAAATATTTTTAAATACTGAACGGGATTTCTGAATACCTCTTGAGAGGAGAGAGAGAGAGAGAGAGAGAGAGACAGAGAGTTACAAGGAGTTACAAGGAAAAGAAGTACCTCAAAAGGCCTTGCGGCCCATACCGAGGAGGTACCAATGAGAGAGAGAGAGAGAGAGAAGAGAGAAAAATCTTAACCAAAACCCCCATTATAAATCGAACACTTCTTCAATACAGTCTTGTTGCACTCAATAAGCGTAATCGAACCCAATAAACTTAGATTGGAGCGATTTTACTTTTATAGACAACTTGATTTGGTTTACTTCAACGAAAAAAGTTGACTTTGATTGTCAGTGTGAATAATGTACGACCTAAAAAAAAAGTCCTTCGCTTCAAGAACACTGAATATCTTTTACAATTTCTTGTCAAGGTTAAATTTCATCAAGTTTTCTAAAATTCTGAATTTTCGTGAAGTTCAAAGGACAGCGAATTTTAGCCAACAAAATTGTTCCCAATTTATTGGAAATAAGATACTAAAGTTGGTTTAAATATATATATACAGGGTGTCCCAGAATTGACTATCTATTTCAATGAAATCGGACAAATTTTTTAAAAACACACTTTTATTTATGTTTATCATGTTTAATATGTGTTAAAAATGTATAAATTTCTAAATTTTTTTCATAATTTTATTTTCATAATTTTTTCATAGTTTTCATAGTTTTATTTTTAGAATGGCAAAGAGACTCTCCAAAAGTTAACGTGTGGCTTGGAATGACCAAATCCAAAATTTATGGCCCATTCTTCTTTGCGGTAGCAACTGTAACAGGTACCGTCTACCTTGATATGCTTCAGCAGTTTCTCGAACCACAGCTTCTTGATGATGGCATTCTTGATAATGTTGTGTTTCAACAAGATGGAGCACCATGTCATTATGCTCTAATTGTTCGAGAATACCTCAACAGACGCCTTCCGAATCGGTGGATTGGACGTGGAGGACCTCGACCTTGGCCTCCACGTTCTCCGGATTTGACACCCCTGGGTTTCTTTGCATGGGGTTTCATAAAAACAAAGGTTTATCGCCAAAAGATCAATAGTTTAGCTGAACTTAAAGAACGCATCCAGTTGGCAGTGCGGGAGATAACACCTGAAATGCTTCAAAATGTGTTTCGCAGCGCTGAGGATAGATTTGAAATTTGCAGAGATACAGACGGTGCACATGTTGAAACTTCTCAATAAAGTTTTGACTTATGATTTATAAATCTATTTGTTTTTGTATCATAATTTAGTAATAAACACAAAATTATGTCAGTTTTTATTAAATTTGTCCGATTTCATTGAAATAGATAGTTAATTCTGGGACACCCTGTATATATATATATGTATATATATATATATATATATAATATATATATATATATATATATATATATATATATATACACAAAGGGTGAGTCAAAAAGTCCTGCCTCAAAAGTATTTATTGTACAATTAGTTTTGAGACAGGACTTTTGATTCACCCTGTATATATATATATATATATATATATATATATATATATATATATATATACACACACACACACAAAATATAACATAAAACTTATGTGTAAGATTTAATATCTATTCAAGCAGCAGTCATAAAAATAGGAATTTCAATAGAAAATTAGTTCCCTTGTAGAAAGGAAACGATTTAAATGGCGCAAACAAGTCATAATTCCAAAAAAATGTTTCAAGAAACGTTGCGAGGTTTCTCTCCTTAGTTCTTAACGGTTCATAATTCGAGAGAAAAAGTCATAAAAGTCATAAGAAATCAGTGAAAGTCAAGAGAAGTCACAAAAAGTCTCACAAAAAAGTGAAAAAGTCACTAAAAGTCAAGGAAAGTCACTAAAAGTCGAGAAAAGTCATTAAGTCACCAAAAGTCTCATGAAAAGTCATAAAAAGTCACGAAGAGTCACAAAAAGTCTCGCAAAAAAAAGTCTCTCCTCATTTTCATCGTGCAACGATGAACCATTTTTCCTTTAACCTCACATAGAAAGAGAAAAGCCTTCAGTCATTATTCAGAGGTTAATGTCTGTAAGGTAACATCCAGAACCCCTCTTTCCCCCTACTAAACGGAGGGCGGGGTGTAACTTCTAGAGAGAGAGTCACTTGAGTCAGAGCAATGAAAGGATAAGTGACCGGCCCAACCACATCCGCGGGGACGGGTGGAGTCGAACCCAAGCCTTAGGGGCCTCAGTCAGGGTATGACGTCAATTCTTGTAAATAACGTCACAAACCACTCCATTCAAACGTCTCATCTGATTGAGAAATTCCTCGTGATTATACAGGGTGATTCAAAAGTTCTGCCTATAAAATAATTACTTTTGAGGCAAAACTGTGGAATCACGCTGTACATTACTGCATATTATTTGTTTTTTGTTGGTTATCGGTATGTATCACAGACAACGACAAGGTTGATCCAATCATGCTCTATGTTCGCACGAGCCATTTAAGTTTGTCACAGGAAGATACTCACTGTGATTCATTTCTCTCTCTCTCTCTCTCTCTCTCTCTCTCTCTCTCTCTCTCTCTCTCTCTCTCTCTCTCTCTCTCTCTCTCTCATGTAGCACAGTTGGTCGATGGATTGTTAATTTGATGTGTGGTTAATGGTTGATATCAACTATACTAATTATGTATTAGCAGTAGATCAACCCGCTGTGTTACCTCCCTGACGAGGTGTACTTCTGAATGCACGAAAGACCTTGGAATAATTTTTCTTTTTCCTTGTGGGTTTGCATCATATATATATATATATATATATATATATATATATATAGAGAGAGAGAGAGAGAGAGAGAGAGAGAGAGAGAGTGTGTGTTCATAAATCCGGTCTCATATGAAAAATTATTTTAAATTATATTTACAAAAGTGAGACATTAAAACTACAACAAATGTTCAAATTGGTGTCTTGTTTTGGGACCTTTTTTTCGTCGCAGGTCAAATAACACTCAATGGCTAATATGGAAGCAAGTTACACTCATCAGGAAAAGGCGGAAATTTTTCTTTTGCATGCTTCTGGCCTTAGCCAAAATCAGACAGCTGAAGAATTTCACCGTCGTCATCTCAATAAACCACTACCTGGCCACCGTTCTGTTTGTCGAATGCTTTCAAGATTCAAGGAGACCGGGAGTGTTTAGAACAAACCAAGAGTACGTCGCCCGAGAACTTCAACTGGTGCTGAAAGCAGTATTGATGTACAGTACTTTCCAGGCTCGCAGTAAGTCCACAACGATCGGTGAGAAAGATTACATATGAAAGTGGACATTCAAAGACCGAATATTGCAACGTCACAAATTCCATCCGTACAAGATACATTTTGTACAAGAATAGACAGAGTTTATTTCCACAACAGTTTCGATGCCCACTGGCATCCTCCTCGGGTGGATACAGAAAAACGAATGATGTACATATGAATTAAAAAAACTCTGTCTATTAGAGTGGGTTTTTATTTTCAAAGGGGGATGATACAGATCGACGACTTCAATTTTGTGAGTGGTTTAAGTCAAAACGAAACCTAGCGGACGGTATCATTATTTAGCGATGAGGCGTATTTCTACCTGAACGGATACGTAAACCTACACAACACCGTATACTGGGCGCAGGATAATCCTCATGTGGCTGTTGATGCTCATCACCAAACTAACCCAAAAGTAATGGTGTGGTGCAGCATTCGTGGAAATCTTGTTTTGGGACCAATATTTCTAGAAGGAGGACTTAATGCCAAACGATATCTCCAGTTCTTGTATGATGTGTTGGAACCGTATTTGTACGGAATGCAACTCGCAGACAGTGCAACATCGGTTTTACTTTCAGCAGGCTAAAGTACCACCTAACTTTGGCCGTGAGGTGCGACGTTGGTTGGATGAAGTTCTCCCCGGGCGATGAATTGGACGCAGGGGCCCAATTGAGTGGCCACCAAGATCCCCAGACCTCACACCCCTAGATTTTTTTTCTCTGGGGTCACCTTAAATCTGTTGTGTTCATTGACCGTCCACGTACCACTGAAGACCTTAAAGAAAATATCCGTGCTGTTTGTGCACAAATCATTACCAGAGAATTTGGCACGTGTGGGTTTAAGTTTGGAACATCGTATCAACATGTGCGAACAAGAAGAAGGACATCAATTTGAACATTTCTTTTCGTTCTAATGTAATACTTTCGTAAATTTAATTTAAAATAAAATATTCCTATGAGACCAGACTTATGGGACACCCTGTATATATATCTTTTCTTATTGGCATAAAATGTGAGAACTACCTTTTTCCAAAGAGTCAATGATACCTTCGGTTAGTTTTTATACATCTTTCAAATTGTCACCAATAAGTCGTTTGAAAACATTTGTGATAAATCGGTTTTTTGCGTCCAATTTGAGTTAAATTATGGTTTTCCCTGTTTTTTTAACGTCTTTTCTGATAACTTTTTGTTATCAGTTGAAGGATTTCTAAGACGATTTGAGCCCTTTTATATATTTCCGCAGTTAATAATTTCTCGCCATTGTTCGTGTTGCTGTTTTGATCTGTGCTGTACTTGTTCTATGACTGTATAGTGTTTATAAAAGAAATGCATTATCTCGCATATAAGATAAGTTACGATAAGTTAGGCCTTTTCTAAAGTTAATTTTTTTTCCGGGAAGGCCGCACGTCGTGTTGAAAGGAACCGAAGGGGTTAATGATTAATCCTACAGTATATATCGTACAGTACAATATATATCGTACAGTATATATCGTATACTTACAATATAAATAAGCGTACCATGCAAATACAAAAAATACAGCTTAGTTACACAGACCTATTTCAGGCAATTCAATGATCATTTTTAACATTAACTCTTCTACAGACTACCCAAGTAATACAAAACTGTAATGATGACGTTATCAAAATATTCTGTCAAATATTTCAAACATTTTAAAACATTACTGAAAGGATGCAAGCACGTTATCAGATGATATTTAACAAAAAAATGTTTAAAATGTTTACCTATTCAAATGTTCTTTGTAATGTTTTAACAACCTAAAAATCTATATTGTGGGTAACTTTGTGATGACATTTATATACAATGTTTCAGTAATGTTAAAATATTTTTGTAATGTTATAATGTTAGTTTGATATTTTGCAAAAATTTCAAACTTTCATTTTCAAATGTCATTTGATAACATGTGTACAACCTTTCAGTAATGTTGTTAAAATGTTATACGCTACCTCGGTAGTTATCAATTACGTCAAAAACACGTATTTGTCAAAGTCTCTTTAATTTAGTTAGTACCAGACCGATTTTCTTTAGTGAGTGAGAAATCAGTTTTGGAGAGAGCCCTAACCTGTCGTAGGCCCAGTTTTGACAAGCACAATAACTGGAAAAACTTCACTTAGAAATTCGTAATAGGCATCGATCGACAGGTAATTTAATAAGAAAATACATCTTCTCGAGGGGGGACTTAGGATAAGACATGAGTAATTAGATATAAAACAATGAAAACTAAGAATTTTTCAAACACCAAAACCACCACACCCTACAGTACCTCGTTGGTACATTTAAATTTAAGTATTTAAAATGATAGGATCAATGACATAAGACAAGACCCTTAACTAACATATATTTTCCAACCAAAGTCCCTAGTTTATTACAAAGTTAAAAATCAAAGCTTTCAAAATACACATAATTCTCTTTCGTCCACCTGTTTCGTTGATAACACAACTGAAGTTTGATGACGCAATTGGTCCAGAGCCATTTTGTCTAAGATACTCAATCTGAACAGATGTAAGTGAAACAATTATTTCTGTGATAAGTATATGGCAATATCAATCGGTTACCATGACAACAGGGAGTTAAAAAGAAATATATATTTCTTTCGACATGGACAGTCTATTACCACAACATACATGAACAAATATATAGTTATTTATATCACTTTTAAAAGGAATTATATCCTTTTTAACAACTTTTTATACTTTGTATTTCAATTTTTTCTTTTTCTTTCTTTTTAATGTTTTTTTTTCATTGGACTTCTTTTTACAAATTTTTTCCCAATAGAAGAGTTTTGTTAAGAATTTTAGGGGTCGTAACAAAGGGTTTATGATCTGTTTTACGTCTCAAATTTTCCAATTCGTCTCAGGGGGAATCAATCACTTATATCCCCCCCCCATCATCTCCTTTATATCTCCATCCATGCTCTCCCCTACTCCATAAACCCCTCAATTTTTCCTCCCTCTCCCTCACCCCTAAAAGGACACCCTTCATCTGGAAAAGGGGTCGATTTATTTAATTAGATTCTATCCCAGCCTCCTCTAACCAAAATAAAGATAGAAGAGGGTTTTGTCATCTCGTTTTGTTTTCTTTCACACAAATGAGAAATAAAGAAACGACAAAATGAGTATGTGGTGACCGTGTAGGAGGGGGGGATGGTATATGGGGTATCAGGAGACCCCGTGTAGGGGTCGAAGTGGGGTCAGGGAGCCAAGGAAGGAAGCGAAATTTAAACAGTTATTTTCTTTTATGTAAAAGTAAACACAAGACTCAGAATTAGATTATGCTGACATGAAGAGACGAATTTAGAATGGAACTACACGATAACAATAAGGGGTCGATTATTTTCGTCCCCCCCCCCCCTGAGGGACATCCTCCGTGTTTAGCACTGCGAAATTTGTTAAACAGTTTGAATACTAAAATTACTAGCGTGATAAATTTGTCAAGAGAAATGAAATCCTTAATGTTATTCCCTCTTAATCCTACTGCACGTTATCATTTTTGTTTTTGTATCTCGTTTTTGAAGTATGGCGACCTTATAGATTTATTGTCACACGCTCTCATCCAGTCATTCGTATAATGGATTTGGGAAAATTTCGGCACCAGATAATAATTTCTCGCCATTGTTTGTGTTGCATAATTTCGTAATAAGCAAATAAATTCTTAATTTTAAAAATATTTATTGTACTCGTATAAGAACTTCCGTGGGTCGGTTTTTAGGGATTGGACTCGGGACGAGAAACGTCATGGATTCGACTTTATCCGTCTTTTCGGGTTGAGTTGAGCCGACCACTTATTCTACTAATGCCCGGGCTTAGGTAACTTTCGGAGTTCACGCCCACTTCCCTCTTTGTGAGAAAATACGGCTTCTGGATTTCATATATTGCGTTAGCCTGCAATCTTCTTAGCGTTCGTTGGAATTGTGATAGTTTGTGGCGTCAATAGTTCGTCTTAGTAGTATGTCACAATAATAACAATCGCTCAGGCCAACTGATGTAATCCATCGCGCTAATTCCTGTATTATTATTATTATTACTGGCACCATCGGTAGTCGAACTCCTGACCTCAGTCTTTAATTCGTTTACAGGGAAAATGTCTGTGATAATTTGATAAGCCTTCTTTCTAAAGCCAATCTCATCTCAGATTACTCGCTCCGGCACTTCTCATTTTTCAACTAAATTACTCTCTTCGTTTGCCTGACATTTAAAATGCAAAATTAGAATTATAAAATTCAGAAATTTGTCTCATCTGGAATATAATTCCCAAATGATATTGTTCAACACGTATCTCAAACCCACAAAATGCTTCGTTTAACTAAAAATGTGTTGTCAACTCTCGGTTCGTTTCCACAAATATAAGAACGTACTAGATAGATAAAAGGATATGAAATCCATCCATAATAAAAGCTTCGTTCATATATTGTCGGGACGGTGTATATGTTGACAGTTCAGAAAATAAGAGCACAGTAACACGCTAAATATACATAGTATGAATAATGACGCAAAGAGTGAAAATAAACACCTTCCTAATTTAATACCGGGTTAGGTAAACATTCTAGAACCGGAAAATAATAAGCCGCAGGCCTACATCGTCGAAAAATCACTTGGATCGCCACTATCTTAAACTAGCTTAATTAACTAGACTTTACCTAGTCTTGCGTAAATAACCAAACCTAATCTAACGCAATGTAACCTAAATTAACCTAACCTACATGGGAGGTGGCACTATGTTATCGATTATTTGGGTAGAAGCCGAATTTGGCAGCCGGAGAAAGGACAGACCAAAGGGTATACCTGAGCTGTTTTTCACGCAACAGCATACCTGCAGCTGTTTCTTACGCGACAGTATACTCCATGTATTATGGAGTAATTAGCACGGATGAAAATTCAAATGGAGGGAAACCATACGAGGAAGTTCTGAAATGTTTATTTGATTCTGTGATTAATTATATCAGCTGACCAAGCCTTATCTGGTTAACTTTTTTTCGTCGGGCTATTTAACCTCCTTCGTAACATCCAAGGTAATATGTTAGGGGGGGCGTACACTCAGGTAGGGTGTGTCGAATTTTTCAACTTTCAAATTCCAAATATGAGGGGTGCTAAAAAGTTGCAGCATGACTTAGGAATTCTAAAGATATTTTTGTTAATTTAATATAATTAGTTTTGCTTGGTAAGAAGCTACATAAAAATAGTGACTTTTTTTACTTTTTTGTGGAATTATATAATAATTATTATATTAATAATTATATATGCTGTGTATATATAATGCACTGCTGTTTTTGCTTATTTCACAGGTTGAAACATATTCATCAGTGTGCTGAAGATTACCTGTCCGTCAGTGCTACCATCCTAACCAGTGGGAATTGACCTACAATGGCTTCTAAAAGGAGGACAAGACTGGGGGCATTCACACATATGAGCAACCTAATTGGAACTGGTAGAGAGTTGTTGCCCTCTGAACTCCCAACTCTGCGAGACGTTCTGAAATATGGGCTACTGCTAAGAGAACAAAGTGGTGAGGATGTGAGAAACTACCCAGCAGCCAGTCTTGCAAAGGACATTTACCCTAAAGTGCTTGAAAAGTGGGAACGAGCAAACAGTTCTTTTGTAGCCCCCGTTGTAAATTCACGAGTCACAATCTTAAACAAGATCCAAGAGAGCTGGGAGCAGGCCAAACACATATCTCTTGGGAGAGGAAAGCTACATGTGAAAGAGGCTTTCATTGCAAAACTTGACAAGCTTTTTGACATCCTCAGTTGCAAGTGTAAAATTGTTCTCTGCTCTGAATTTGGCTGCCTTGCAGATGCTGGTTGCAAAAACTAAACTCACATTAACTGTACATGCCCTAGGGAGATGAAGATCCCTGCGAAGGAACTTGCTTTCATTAAAGGTCAGAGAGACAAGTCTGGTTCTATTGGACCATATCAGATTGGCTTGCCAGATCAACCTGAGCACAACGGACAAGTCAAAAAGCAGAAGCGGCAAGAAGACGAAAGAAGAAGGCTTGCTGAATATAAGCAGACAAGTAAGCAAGATGTTTCAGTGCCATCAAATGAAATAATTTTCTCTGATGATGAAAATGAAGAACAAATAGCTGATGCTCAAGATGGAAAGGATGGAAGTTATGAAGTGACATTAGAAATACCAAGCACGTCTTCAACTTCCAATAAAAAGCCAGAGTACAACACATTAGAAATACCTAATGTTGCTATGCATAGCATCAGATATGGTGTTGGCCTGCGTGCCACAGCTGCCATCACCACTGCTGCCTTTATGGATGCTGGCTTGATCACTGAAGAAAACAAGAGACTTGTAGTTGATCACAATAAAGTCAAGAGGGCCCAAGAAAAAGTTATGAGATCCCTGGATCAGGAATTTGATGATCTTTGTAAGAAGGGTGAAATTGACTGCATCTTCTTTGACGGCCGTCAAGATACAACTAAAGTTATGCTGAAAGCAGACAATTCAGATCGTCAGTTCCCCAGCATCATCAAAGAAGAGCATTATTCTGTGTGCAGTGAGCCAGGTGGAAGATATCTCTACCACTTCACTCCTGAGAAAGGCTCAACGAGAAAAAACCTGCTGAAGTAATGCTGATAATCTTGTAGATTTCATGAAGAAGAAGGGCATTGATAAAAGCCTGCAGGCCATTGGAGGTGATTCTACAAATGTTAACACTGGCTGGGAGGGTGGTTCCATGCATTGGGTAGAGGTCAAGCTTTGCCGTAAGCTGATCTGGTTGGTTTGTGCCCTCCACACTAACGATTACCCCTGCGACACTTGATCACAGCACTGGATGGGAAGACCTTGTCTAACAACAAGTGGACAGATAACATTGGCAAGATGCTAGACACTGCAACCGAACTTGAAATGATCCTTCATTCACCAAACTCTCAATTGGAGAGCCTCTTACTTCACTGAGTGACAATGTCGTAAAGGATCTCTCTACTGATCAAGCGTACGAGTATAGGATCACACAGGCCATAAGGACAGGAGAACTTCCCACAGATCTGGCCCTTCTGAAATTGGTCCAGTGAGCCATTCAAGGTGGTTGCCAACAGCAAACAGGCTTGTCGCATATGGGTTTCAAAACATGGCCTTAAAGGCAAAACCCTCAACAACTTAAGACTGATAGTGGAATACATTGTTGGTGTGTACTACCCTGTTTGGTTCAACATCAAAGTAAAACACTCTTGGGTGGAAGGCCCACGCCACATCTTGTTTCAGCTGCGGCTAGTTAGGCTGCAAAGAAGGCTGTAGTGGATGCTGTTTTGCCAACCATCAAGCGCTCAGCATGGTATGCATTCAGCGAAATGATAATCCAGACACTCTTGTGCTCAGATGACAGTGAGGAGAGGAGAGCTGGTGTCCAAAAGATTGTTGACATGAGGGGTGGAGATGATGACACACTTGGAGATCTTTCTGTACGTCCAGGAAGACACCTTCCATCAACCCCAGTGCTTCTTCGTGTTGGAGCTGACAGACTGGTCTGACGGGGTATTTGAACCCCCTTTGACATGTAAACTGACTACAGCGGAAGTAAAGAAGTTCTTTGACAAGCCTATGCAAGTTCCACAGTGGCCCTGTCATGCTCAGTCAATAGAGAGGTGTGTGAAACAAGTCACAGAGGCAGCAGGCAGGGTGTATACACATGAGAAACGTGAGGGCTATATCAGAGGCCAAGAAGCAAGTCGGCGGCTGATGTCCAAGAACGAATCAGAGCAAGACTTGATGAAACTTGTTTAAATATTTTTTTTACTGATGTCCTTACTTTCTAATGTTGTTTTATGATTACAAGGATATGTTTTTATGATTACTAGGATATGTTTTATGCAGAGAAACTAAAATTTTTATAGCATTACCTGACATTTTGAGAAGCTAAAATTAATAAATGTTGTTTTCCGAGAGCAATTTATGTGCTTTTTAATCAAACGTAGATTTACCAAGCTAAGTGTTGAGCAATCACAAAAATAATAGCAGATTTGAATTCTTCACATCCAAAAACATATTTTTAAAACCCCTCAGTGAAGGAATTGGCAAAAATTAATTTTCACCTCCCAAATTGACACACCCTAGGCGTACAGCTTTATGTGGTATCCGGACCACAGGTCACCACATTATCTGGCTGCAGAAGACGGTCCCCCATCCAATTACGACCCAGACTCACTGTTGCTTAACTCCGCTGATCGACGGGAAACAGTGTTACGACATTGATCACAAAGTAGCCCATCTGATTAACTACTTAACAACCAGTTAAAATGGTAACTCTAAGAATGATATAATCGTACGGACCACTTATATTTGTTACCAGAAAACTAAGCATAATCAGTGGAATTATCGCATGGAGGGACTAAACATTTGGATTGGTTGACAAATAGTAAACCATGTATTTGGTTACCGTAACGAAGTACTTTTTCCATACAGTTTCATTTAGCTTATCAGGACAAAATCCACTGAGTGTAGTAAATGCTTCTAACGACAGTAATAATGACTAACTCACTACATTCTGGTTAGTTGGTTGATTCGCTTTACATCCTTCGTCCAATTAAAGGTCTTGAGACAGCCAATAACGCCACCAACCGGGAAAAAGGGAAGTGGATGGAACCAATTACGTGCAGCGAGCTCGTCACTGCACTGCACGCCCTATGTCTTCGACTGGTTTGGGAAAGTTCTGAGCTTGGTTACACACATAAAACCAAACTGATTCGAGTGGAGACATTTTTGTTCATCCAGCTCGATGTCCTTATTGAGACACTTAAAAAAATTGACTATAAGGCAACTCAACGAATCATGTGGAGTCATGAGTCATTTTTCATGAGTTTTTAATTGTCTAAATGTTTCAAACTAATAAAATAGAACAGGGGTCGGCAACGTTTTTCTGTTGGGTGCACTAATCAATATTCAAATTTTAAGACCCTTTAAGACCAAACTGATTCGAGTTGAGACATTTTTTGTTCATCCAGCTTGATGTCCTTATTGAGATACTTAAAAAAAATGACTATGAGGCAACTCAACGAATCATGTGGAGTCATGAGTCATTTTTCATGAGTTTTTAATTGTCTAAATGTTTCAAACTAATAAAATAGAGCAGAGGTCGGCAACGTTTTTCTATTTGGTGTCACTTATCAATATTCAAATTTTAAGACACTCCGCGCGTGCCACCGTTGTTGTTTTTTCAAATGTACAGGGTGTCCCGTAAGTCTGGACCCATAGGGAAAAATAATAAAATTACAAAATACTCCATAAATTTATTACATAATCTGTTCAAAGTGTCCGCCGTTGTGTCGCACACATAGTTGAAGACGCAATCTCCACTGCGACAGCACTTTCTGAATCACAGTCGCAGAAATTTCTTGACACGCCTCCACAATGCGTGCTTTAAGGTGGAAAATGTTCTGAAGTTTGACCTCGTACACTGGCTTTCAAGTGGCCCCACAAATAAAAATCCTAATAAAAAATAATAAAAAAATAATAATAATAAAATAATAATAATAACATAATAAAAAAAATATTATAAATCCCTATGGGTCCAGACTTACGGGACACCCTGTAGGTAACAATGTTATAATTTTATAATGTGTGTAGGTTAACCAACCAAGGTTAACCAAGGTGTAGTATGATTACTTTATAGTTTATCTTATATATAATAATAATAATAATAATAATAATAATAAGTTATATTAACACTGTAATAAAGCAGCTGTCGTAAATTATACACTGATACAGTTTTTAACGCGTAACCATTATCATGGTTACAGTGTGAGCTGTACGTTGTTAAATTCATTTCATCTATTGCGTTTAGCCGAAGTGATTTTCATATTAAAGTCACCCTGAATGTGAAGCGGGATAAATACAATGGGGATGATTTTTCTTTCTTTTTTGTAATAAATATACTTTTTGTATTTTTTTTTCCTGTCAATTAGGGTGCCACTCAAAATCTCTACGCGTGCCTGGAGTTGCCTACCCCTGAAATAGAGTAGGAGTACTTTGTAATGCCTCAGTATGAGCTACTTACAACACACTAGTCATTTTTATTTTGTGTGTATTTTAAGAACTGAGCTATATACATGCAAGGGCGGATCTAGGTATTTCAGTAAGAGGGTGGGGAGGGGGGTCAAAAAAGAAGGGTACCCCTAAAATAAAAAGGGCACAGTACAAAAAAAATTTCTTTAAACAGACCATCAATGAGCGAGTGTAAAATTAATTGTATTGTTTTATTAGATCAGTCCCATTCAAATTTGATAAAAATAAAAATCTAATTTGGGTACAACAGTTATCACAGAAAATTTTCCAAACAATTACAAATTCCTTGCCATCCAGTCCCGTAGCCAGGACTTCCGAAGGGGGGGGTGGGGGGGGAGGAGGAGGTCGAAATTGCAGAAAGGTGGAGCTTTTGGTGCAACGACCTAGTCACTGCGGAGGGGTTTCAGGGTAGTTTAGAGTAGTTTGTGAAGTTTAAAAACCATTACAACTACAAATTTGGAAGTACAATATATACGGATAGACTCAAAATAGAATTTGGATAAAATAAAATAACCATAATCTATTTACAAAAACAAAATTTGTTTTCAGAGGCATACACATCTGTAGTAATGCCTAGTTAAGAATATTAATTTTTGTTTAATTAAGATTATAATGTTCAATATAAATTGTTTACTAATAATTGTGAAATTACGATAAAGTATGTTTGTTAGATTGTAAATGTTTAAAATTGGAAGAGTTGGCAATCCTGAACAGAGGCCCAGAGAGCGGACTACCCCCAAAAAGAGGTAGTCATTCGAGCAGGGCCGTACGGTAAGGTGTGGCCATGGAACCTTAAAATTAAATTGTTTGTTTTGTGCCCCTCTCCGACCTAAATTATTATAATGAAAATCTTCCACTCGCGTCCCCCGTTTAACTAAATCATTTTCGGAATTAAATAAAGTGTTAACAAGCGTTAAAAAGAGTGTTAATGAACCCCCTCCCCCCCTTGCATTAGGCTAACGGTTTTCTGCTAGCTCGGCTACCTACCACGCGTTATAAAGTATTGTGGAAATGTAATAGAGAGCAGAAAATAGAGTAAATAATGAAGTATAATAAATAATAAAACGTATTCACGACACATCACTCAAATAGGGCACTTACAATTGTAAAAAGGGCACTTGCAAGAAATTAAGGGGGGATCCGGACGTCGCCGACCCGCCCCATAGAGCCGCCCTTGACAGGTCACCAAGAGAAGTCGCATAAAACGAGGGTGACCTGTAGTTGATGTAAAAATGCGAAAATACTTAACACTAATGTTAAACAAAAGAAAGCAGATATGCTAATTAACGTATAACTACAGCAAACTTAATATCCAGCATTTCCTTTATCATAAAATCCATAATTTTACGTTATTTAATATCTTAAAATATATTAAAATATTTCCTAATTCTTTATATTTGATATTATTATTTGAATTCTACTCTTAGTCACACCTCTGAAACTTGAATTCAATTTATTCGATTAACCTAACAGACTTCGGTGGTAGCGTAATTCCCAATGCAGCTATTTTATGACCATGAAATATATAAATAATCCATCAAGTAATGGCAGACATCAAATATTTAGTGGCTGAGAGTCATACAGAATGAAACGTGAGTTTACATAAATAGTAAACTACTCACTTCTCAAATAAAATGAGTCTGTTACTTCAATATTATAAATTTTGCAGTCCTTTTACTCACTTCTTAAATATACAGTTTTAATTGTAAATTAAAAGAAATATTGAATACACGAAAAAGTAAGATTTATTTAAAAGTATGTAAGAATTACCACGTACAAGAAATCAAATTTCAACATGTCAGATTATAGACGGTATTGTGAGCTTTCAAAACTGGCGTAAACATTTTCAAGTTTCTGGGATGTTCCTGGGACGTTCCTGGGACAATTCTTTGTTTGATATCACCTAAATCTTTAGGTGTAATTGCATAAACATTATTTCTAATCCTTCCCCAAAAGTAGAGATTTAGGGACGTAAGATCAGGTGACCGGAAAGTCCATTCAAAATGAGGGTCACAGCGTTCATCCCATATTTTCGGAAAGGTCTCATCACAGGGATGGGGGGATTCGAACATTTACAACGTAATGAGGTGGGGCCCCCCGTCCTCCTCGAATATCAACTTATCCGAAAGATTTCGATCTCTATTTGTAACAAAAGAAATCTGAAGCACCTTCAAACGTGAGAGACCAGTGGCAGATGAGAAAAAGGAAGCATAGTTTTTGTTCCTGTGTAAAAGCACACCAGGGGAACCTCGCGCGTGTCCTCTCAATTCATGGGAATTATCTCGTCCCAAATTCGACAGTTATGTTTGTCAACTTTGCCACGGCCGTGAGAAGTCGTCTCGATTGAGAAATGTAACCGATGTAGAAGTGTCGGGTCCATTTTTATCAAACCCAGTAGTTCAGAAAACGTCTGCTACAATCGTCCTTCAGAAGTGCTTATAAAGGTACAAATTATGAAGCTTACATCGAACAATCTTATGGACAGTCAACCTTGACGTCATCCCCAGTGGAAGCACGACGTACACATTTGGAACTTCGCTCAAAACATTTCCGGACACGTTCGGCGTCTTCCTGGGACATGCATGGACTTTCCGATCGTGCGTGGTAAATCATGAACTGAGCTACTTTTCTAAAACTGGGCCCCTTCACCCCACCTGCATACGGACATTTTCGACGTTATTACAGAGTTATATGTACTTAGCTAATCTCAACACTCATTGTAGCTTCTTCTCTACAGTCGCCATTTTAGTTTGGTGACATTTTAGCATTGGCGTAATTCGTTCACGCTTGCCATAGAATAAAATAGAATTAAAAGCCTATACTACTGCCATACTCTAAATCAGTGGTAGGCAACCTAGGCACCTGCGGCCCAATAGATATTTTACCAACCATTGTCCACATGAATGAAAATTTTGGAATTTATATTAATATTTCCATAATCTACTGATAATTTTGTTTGATTTAACAAAATTTCTTTATATTAATAAGCATAAAAGCATAAATGCATAAGCATAAAAGCATAAAAACGTTTCCTTTGCTTTGCTATTTGAAGTTAATCACAATTCAATTAATATATAAATAATAATTTTTTCTAACCCTTTATGAAAGTTCGGGCTGTATTAAGTGTATTTGGGCATATTCGTGTAGCCATGTTTAGCGCACATGTACATTTTTGATTTTACGACCCACTGAGATGAAGGAAGGCCACTCATGCGGCCCACTCACTAGCCTAGATTGCCCATCACTGCTCTAAATTAAGAAATCTATTCTAAATATTCACGCTTAAATTATTTATGTATATTTAATATTTCTTTGTTTTTATTTACATTCAAAACCGTAACAGGACTTTATAAACACACTGTAGATATATATATTTTATCCCATTCATATATATAGTTTATGATTTAATTCTATTCAAATTAACAATTTTATACAGATTCTTTTTCCTCACATTTGGTTTGCTGGTAGAACAAATAAGGTTACACACACACACACACACACACACACACACACACACACTTACTTACTTAACTTGATTATATCATCATTTTTTTCTGAAGCTTATTTTTAATGAAGCTTTGATTCTAAACTTTTGTAGTCTGCTAAACATTCCGCAACTCGCTTATCTCCAAAATTAATTCAAGGATTCAATTATTTTTCTAAATATTTATATCAGAGTTTCACCGCAGTGCAAATTCTCTGTTCATATTCTTTAATTTTTAATTATTATTGAGTTTACCAACTTTGCACAATTCATATAGGTGGTGGTGTACTGGTTAGCGTCGCTGACTACGAATCCATCGGCCCCGGGTTCGAGATCCGACGGCAGCCGGCGCGCAGCAAAACCCAGCTGTTCATCCTTCCACACAATAAAGAAAGTGGTTGGCAGATAAATGGGTACCCTAGATGGCCTAGTGGTTAAGACGCTGGGCTGCTGATGGGGCGTGGTTTGCATTCCACGTTAAATTGTAGGTCTATCTATGGTGGAGTGAAAAGCTTTGATTTTCGTTAGAATGAACAGTTCGGGCGGAAGCTAACCAAAGGCCAACCAAACCAAAGGTTATCTACGTCATTTTCAGCCCCGTTCTCGGGATAAATGAAGTATATTTTGAAGGTGGAGTATTCAGGTTTTTTTTATGAGAATATACTATACTCTTTTCTTTCTAATACAGTACTTGCGGGACTTTACAATTTAACTAAGGCGTCTGTATGTCAGTAGTGCACTATAGATACTAATAATGTATTTGTAGAGATGCAGGATCTCTCTCTCTCTCTCTCTCTCTCTCTCTCTCTCTCTCTCTCTCTCTCTCTCATTACTAGAAGATTTGGGGGAAGATTTGGGGGCTTACTACACGAAACACAGCATCTGATTCAAGGTTTTGTAGTCGATTGCCCACTTGGAATTCTTTTTCCAGTTAAAATACGAGTCTTCTTGGCGAGACAAAATGGATATTTTTATGTTAAATGTTGTGATAGATTTCTTTCATCACAAAGCTTGCATGGATCTATTCCTTCATTTACACACACACACACACACACACACACACACACATATATATATATATAGATATATATAAAAACGCATTATCATTAAATAATTAACAGTCTCCCCATTACTGGTTATATACGAAGAGAAAACGCGAGTCTAAAGTGCTCCTTGGAAAACTTGCGGAAGTTTTGATGGGTCGTGGGCTCATGAAAAGGTTAAGAACCACTAATGCACAGTTACGGAAAAAAATTCGCCAAGAAACAAAATTTAAAAAAAAAAAACACAAAAAATTACTAATTAGTAATTATTAAGTTCTGTTTTTGAACTTTCATTAGTCGCGAGAAGGAATAAAATATCCGAAAAAAGACCATTTGCCAATTAGTAATTTTTCATGCTTTTAGAAATTTAATATTTCTAGATGAACTTTATTCCGAAATTGTAAATAACTCCTGGTAACTATATTTACACTATAGGTGCCATAATAGGTGCTATTATAGGTGCCACGATCTACACAATGTTTTGATTGGACGACTGCAAAAACCTTTCACAGGTTAATTCAAATCAACTTTAAAAATATGATAATAACGACAATATTAATTAAATGGAATATTTAATTAAATAAATTGATGCTCTTAATTATAATAATTACTAAATTTTTGCGTCATATTAACGACTTTAGAAAAGGGGAAATGAGAAAAGAGGGGATAAGCCAGTGGTAACGAATGAAATGGAGGTTATGACCATAGGCAACGGCTTAATATTGCTTGTTCTGCAAAATTTTTCATATCCAACGAAAGTGAAGAGAGTCATCCTCAAAGTTTGGTTACGACAATCTCGTGAAATCTTGCGGAGTTCCTTAAGGGCTTGGGAACCAATGGTTCGTGGAGATTATATCTATCCCTCAAGGCTCTTTCTAATCCCTTCACTTCATTGCTTTTTCCTCTTACTGTCTTCCTTCTTTACAATTCATTTTTACTTTTATATCGTAAGACTTGATGTTTTGTCTTGAGGATATGAGGTGTGCCCATCATTTTGAACTTCGGGGTGGGGGTGGTTGTGGGGGGGGTTACTTACTATTTAAACCCTTTTTAGGAACATTTTTTTCTCATTTAAGAGTTTTTTATTTTTTAAACAAACAAATTTGTTTATTTAATTAATTAAATTTTAATTATATTTATAATTTATTTTTCTTTAATTTAAAATTTGTAGAAAATTTATTAAGTTCATAATTTTTTTTAACTTTTCTCTGACCTGCGCAGTAGCGTTACTGCGCATTTCAAAACCGATTTTCCAACTTTAACGAGAAGTTAATTTTATCTTATTTCGTCTAAAATTAAAGAAAAAATTGTTAAAAATGTAAAATAATCCGAAACTATTGATAATATTATTAGCCATACTTTTATATGACGATAATAACTGACGATAATAAATGACGTTAATAAATGACGATAATAATGACGATAATAAATGATAATAAATGACGATAATAAATACAATAATAAAGACGATAATAAATGATGATAATAAATGACGATAATAAATTACGATAATAAATTACGATAATAAATGTCGATAATAAAACGATAATAAATGACGATAATAAATGACGATAATAAATGACGATAATAAATTACAATAATAAATGACGATAACAAATGGATATGTAATAATACCATGCACGTAGGCACTTCGCTGGTCAGCGCTCATGACTCAACAGGTGACACTGTTTCCCTATAATCTAAGTGAAGAGAACGAGGTCGGGGGTTTGATCCCGATGGTGCTGTTAATAATAAACGAGGAATTAGCGCAATGAGTCGCATTAATCTGGTCTGAGCCCCGTGCCAATTTCTGGCCTTCCTAACTGATAATTATCAGGCACTTAATTCAAACTTTCCAATTACGACATTCTCCATTCAAATAACTTGAAGAAATATGAAGAATTTTGTTTAGTAATAATAAAATATTCTCATTAGATCGATCATACGAGGAATTAATATTAAAAATTATGATCTATTTTTATTCTTTTTTTTCTTTTTACATTTAATCTACATTTTAAAGTTGTTTTTTAAATAATTATTAAATTGAATTTGGAATACTCGCTCGAAGGACAAAGCGAAGCAGGAAACATAAATATAGTCCTGGCAAATATTCAAGGACTAAGCCCGAACCAGACTATAAACAACGTTTCATACCTGAAAGGACTTATGGAAGAAACAAGGACTGACATCTGATGTCTCATCTTAAAGACTGCCAAGAAGCTTGTGAAAATTGCGAATACTGGCAGAGATAAAAAGAAATAAAAATTGATGGTTATAAGTTATTACCAGCTGACAGAACAGAAAGACGAAAAGGTGGTTGTGATATATACATACTGTACGTGAGATCAATATAACAGAAACAATAATAAGTAAATGAAACAGCTACGTAAGGCTCTTAGCAGCAAAAATTTAAAAGCTTAAGTTGATACTAATAGTCATCTATAGACCTCCGAATACTCCAACTACAAAATTCTCTGAAGCCATAGAAGCCAGGGATGTCGACAAATACAACAATGTATTTAGATATTTACAAAGATATATATATATATATATATATATACTGTGTGTGTGTATATATATATGGGATTGAACTCAGAATGGTCCCCTGAGGTTTTTTATGATACACACAGACTGTTTATAGAACAAGGAACTCTTCTTGGAAAATTAAATCCACTATACTTCGAATAAGTAATGGGAAATGACAAACACTATAGTTTTCTTTTTCACGATGTTAGCCCAACGTGGGCAACGGGTCACTCGCAAAGAGGCCCTAAAAATATAACTTCCCTCACCAGCTACTGTATCTGCAAAGCAGATAGGATCCAGCTTTGGGACAGGATCTAGGGTTTACAGCTACGCCTAGCCTACTATATTCAGAACTTCAATATAAGCAAAAGACTCGTTGCATTCACGTCGGATTGAATACATCAAAGAAAAAATGGTAACTATTGTATTTTTAGCCAAAAAACAAAACTTAAACCTCAACTGGCAAAATTGAGCGTCCACTTTTCAAGGCATATAACACGTCCGTTTCATGATGGGATTGAGCTGTAAACCCTAGATCCTGTCCCAAAGCTGGATCCTATCTGCTTTGCAGATAGATAATGAGGGAAGCTATATTTTTAGGGCCTCTTTGCGAGTGTCCCGTTGCCCAGGAACGGAGCAAGAATGTAACGGGCCCCGGGGCAAAACTTATTTACGGGCCCCTAACAAAACTTTTATTATACATTTATATTGCTTTTCTTTGCATTATTTATTTAGCATATATTTAAGAATTATGATACCACTTGTACGCATGGAGGCATAGAAGGCAAAACATTATGCAAAATATTGAGCTTTGAAAAGGATACCGTGAAATAAAAGTTTACTTACGACAACATCAGAACTTGACTTTTGTCGCCTTTCTTTCAGCAAATTCATTAATTAAATCGTCCAAGTTAATATTTCTAACTTTCTTGTTTTCAATTGATATAATTGAGAGTCCACTTAATCATTTTTCATTCATAGAATTTCAAAGATAGTTCTTTATTAGTTTAAGTTTTGAAAACGATCTCTCTGCACTTGAAACTTTTACAGGAATTGTGAGGAACAATGTTATGGCAGTCACAACTTCCGGAAAACTTGAGCACAAAGTACTGTTGTCTTTAATTAAAAATGAATATAGCTCATGGATTGTCGTCATTTTTTCAATGTCTGTTTTCAAGCACATTCGAAAAGAGAGTAATTGACTTGGAAATCCAAAGGAAATATCATATAATTTTTATATTTATTTACTAGCTTTGTTGCTCTCTCAAATAACTTCTCATCACTTGTTGAAACGACTCGGGTCCCCCCAAAGGCCCAGAACCCTGGGCACTGCCCCGCCTGCCCCTAGCTAGCTCCGCCCCTGCCGTTGCCCACGTTGGGCTAACATCATGAAAAAGAAAAACTATAGTGTTTGTCATTTACCATTACTTATTTGGACTAGAGTGAATTTAATTTTACCAGAAGAGTTCCTTGTTTCATGCACGGTCTGTGTGTATCATATAATATATATATATTATATATATATATATATATATATATAGATAGATAGATAGTTAAAGGTAGATGTACTTCCTTTGATTTTATTCAAATTCTTTTTGCGGATATAATGGGAAGAAATGTGTATATATACTTATATACATCAGGAGAAGGAGGGTACAAGAGAAGACCAGGAACAAACAAAAATGTTGATAGCTCTAACAAATTACTTTATTTTAACACAGGAGATAACAAATAAACCAAAAAAAATAACTGTTTGGATCTTATATTCACGAATAACACCAATTTAATCAATGATCTAAGTTGGAGCAACACCAACAAACATCTCGGAGGACAACATTATCGAGGCAGCCACTAATATGAGGAGAGCTCTAAAAGAAAATACTCATGCTGAAGAAAGAAGCAAATTTGAGATTTTTAATTAAACTCTAAGACTATAAATTGGGAAGAAATCAGATCTCTTATGGCACAAACAGAGTGGAAAACAGTCTTAGAGGATAAAACAACTGAAGAAATGCTAATGACCTTGGATAAAAAAGACACTGAAAATCTTAGAAAAATATGTTCCGAAATACAGCCAAAGGAAAAGAGGAACTACGAGGGCCACTCAGTATAGTTTGCCTCACCTTTTTTTTTCTTTCCAACTTTCTTGTAGTTCCAGAAATTTTGTACACAAGTAGTTACATACCTTTTTTACAAATTTTTATTTTTCCACATAGTCTCCATCCTTTTCTACGGCTTTCCTCCATCTCGGAACAAGGGCCTTTATTCCTTCCTGGTAAAAGTCCGCTGGGTTCCGCTGGAACCACCTCTTAACCTCCTCAACAACCTCATCGTCACTCTGAAACTTTCTTCACGAATAGCATCCTTCATTGGCCCAAACAAATGGAAGTCTGAAGGTGTCAGATCCGGGCTGTATTGAGGGTGGGGGTAACACAGTCAAGCGCATTTTTGTGATGGCCTCTCTTGTTTGCAAACTGTTGTGTGGTCTTGCGTTATCGTGCAAAAGGAGGACATCTTCCAGTTTTCTCTCCGGTCGAACTCGCGTTATACGTCTCTGGAGTCTCTATAGTGTAGCAATATATGCCTCTGAGTTGATTGTTTGTCCTTTCTTCATAATGTCCACCAGAATCACTCCTTTCATGTCCCAGAAGATGGTGGCCATAACCTTTCGTGCAGAGGCAGCCATTTTGAACTTTTCTTGCGCGGGGAGTCTGCGTGATGCCACTCCATGGATTGGCGTTTTGTTTCAGGTTCAAAATGGTGTACTCAAGTCTCATCCCCAGTCACAATTCGTGAAAGAAAGTCATCCCCTTCTGTCTCGTATCGAACCCACGACTCGGAAGCAATTTCTTTTCTTTGGGATTTGTGACCTTCAGTCAATTTGCGAGGAACACACCGTGAACACACTTGCAGTTGCTGAATTATCGTATTCACATTTCCTTCAGTAATTCCTAGCTCCAGTGATAGCTCCTTGTATGTGACGCGCCGATTTGATCGAATGATGCTGTTAGCACGTTGCACAGTGTGAGATGTCACAGCTGATGCCGGGCGACGCTGCGTGGCTCATCATCGAGGCTGGCTCTCCCTCTCCGATGATCTCACACGTTTAGACCAGCGTCCAACTGCGCTTCGAACGTTTTGTAGACATTTGTGAATATTTCCAACGATTTCCTTCTCTGCGGTTAAGAACTCAATAACAGCTCTCTATTTACGACGGACATCACTGTCAGACGCCATTTTCGAAACTGCGTTAACCATCGGTTTTATACAAGGGCATTTAAAAGCGGTTTTATACAAGGAGGGAAGGTTCAAACTGGAAAAATTCGGTTATGTTAAGCGCAAAAAGTTCAAACTTACGGCTCAAAAAACACTCCAGCCCCATAGCCTATTATTTAGCTAAGAAAAAGAGGGTGGGGCAAAATATATTGAGTGCCCCTAGTATTTCGAGAGGCAAAAGCGAACACTGTTCCGCAAGAGAATAAGAGTAGCCACGAAGTTAATTAATTGCACAGACAACACCACCAAAACGTGATACAAGTAAAAATGGAAAGTACAGACAGGAAAATGCAAGCGTTAATCAAGGGCCATTCAGAGAAAGATGGGAAAGATGAGGTGAAAACAATAAAAGATAACCCAAAATACTTCTATAGCTTCGTGAAAAAAAAACAAATACGCGGACACTATCGCACCCTTAAGGAAAGAAAATAATGAGCTAACCGATGATCTAAAAGAAATATCTGAAATATTGAGAGCTCAGTATGAATCAGCTTTCAGTACCCCAAATAGAGACAAAGCAGTACCTGACGGAAATATCTTTTTTGAAGAGGAATTAACTGGAGAATGTATAACTGATTTTGAATTTACCGCAGAAGATATAGCGAAAGCTGTAGGACAAGTGAAATCACACTCGGCTGCTGCAGGCCGGACAAATGAAATGCCTTGTTGATTAAAAACTATAAGAACGAAATAGCTACACCTCTTTATTGGATATGGAGGAGATCCCCAGACACGGGGAGAAATACCAAGCATACTAAAAAGAGCGAACATTATTCATATATATATAAAGGGGGGGGGCATAGGTTACAAGCAAAGAACTATAGATCGGTGTCACTAACATCATATCTCACCAAAATATTTGAAAGAATAGTCAGGGAGAAAATATGACATTCGGAGACACAGGAAAGATTCAATGAGAACCAGCATGGATTCCGATCAGGAAGATCGTGCCTATCACAGTTAATAGAGTACTATAACAATATCTTAGACACACTTGAGATAAATGATAACTACGATGTAGTATACACGGATTTTGCTAAAGCATTCGATAAGTGTGTTTATGACATAATAGCACATAAAATTAAACACATGGGAATAACAGGCAAAGTGGGCAAATGGATCTACAACTTCCTTAGGGAACGGCAGCAAGCCGTAAAAATTCTAAGGTATATCATCATTAGAATCGGAAATACGCAGCTCAGTTCCACAAGGAACAGTATTAGCGACACTCCTATTCATTATCATGCTGACAGACATAGACAATGAAGTAGACGACAACAGTATAGTAACTTCCTTTGCAGACGATACAAAGACCAGCAGAAAAATTGGCAGCCCGACTGAGGGACACAAACAGAATATACAAAGATCAGCAGAAAAATTGGCAGCCCGACTGAGGGACACAAACAGAATATACAAAGATCAGCAGAAAAATTGGCAGCCCGACTGAGGGACACAAACAGAATATACAAATGGTCAGAAGACAATAACATAAATTTTAACACCGAGAAATTTCACCTGTTGAGTCAGAAAATTCAGAAAAGCACGAAAGCAAAAGATTTAGGGGTAATAATGACCGATAATGCAAAATTTGAAACATAGAAACAGATAGCAATAAACAAAGCAAACAGAGTTACGGGATAGCTACTAAAACCCTTTAAAAGTAGGGACAAGAGAATAATGATTCCCCTGCTGAAACACTGATCGTACCAAAACTTGAATACTGCTCTGTCTTGACGCCCCCCATACAAAAAAGACCAGGCCCTTCGTGTGAAGGGACAAACTGCACTTTTACCAGGTTTATCTAGAATTAGTTGTAAGGACAACAGTAACACAGAGCGAAAGAAGCTGTAATTTAAAAGATCTGCCCTAGGTTAGCGCTATAAAGCTATACGTAAGTAATTAAAATTACTTGTACTGAAATGAATTCAAGGATTCAGACTTATTTTACTTAAATTAAAAGGAATTATTTTACATATTTACGTAAGTTGAATGATATAAACTACAATATATATATATATATATATATATATATTATATATATATATATATATATATATATATATATATATATATATATATATATATATATAATGAAGGCATATTCCAACGCTCCAACTATTATATTTTACGTCATTTAGACAAACCAAAAATGTAAAAAAGTAATTTTTATCACGTAAAAATTGAAATTAAATTTGAAAAAATTGTTATAAAACAATTTTAATTTACTTAAAGACGCTGATATTTTGACAATATACAGGGTGTGCATAAAGTAACGCGAGTGAAGAAACAAATCTGATTTGAATGTGATACACCGTGCAAGAGCCTTTTGTATAGAGGTCAATGGTGAACATTTTCAACAGTTGTTATAAACTTTGCTATGGAATATACAGTTGTTATAAAGTAACGTATAATAAATATTACTCGTCCATATTCACTCGCGTTGATATAATTCAAATCGGATTTGTCTCTTCACTCGCGTTACTTTATGTACACCCGGTATTTCCATGCGCGCATTTTTTAAACAATATTTTTTGTACGATTTATCTTAGAATAGAAAGTCTGGTTGTTTACTGTCAGTGGGGGGGAGCAGATCCTATTTCTTATCGTACTGTACCTAACACCCCCCGCCCCAAACTGAATGTTATTGTACTACATCACCTAAACTACACTCCCTCTTCCATCATTTTTATTTAACCTTTACATACCATATGGTCGAAAATGCAACTATCAAATTTTACGCGACTTTAGTCATTATGGAGAATAACATAAGTTTTATTTTGGCATGAATCATTTAAACAAATCAGGCCTGAAAAGGTTAAATGCATAAATCCAGTCATAAGTTTATAGAGAGGACTTTATTTTTGAACAAAAATATTATAATTTACTGTGTGTGTGTGTGGTGTGTGTGTGTGTGTGTGTGTGTGTGCGATTCCCATTTTGTTACCGGTACGCCGTACCGGATGTTCATTTCTTTCCGGTACGGCATACCTGACCGTACCGATCCATTTTCACCACTATTACTCTTTGTTTCAACGGTAGTGCCACCAAAATGGGTATAAACAATGCCTCGCTCCACCATCTCCATTCTGTATTCGAGATGAAAAAAATTTATAATAGCGGCTTTACCCCTGGTTTTCCTTCCCCAGTCCTTAAGATTCGATGGGATAACCCATGGTACAACCCATAACCTTGTAGCGAAATCCCTATTGATTCCACGAGAAAAGAGCTATTGACTCTAACCAGCTTAATTCAGTAATTAAAGGAATTATTTGAATTATAAGGAAATAGATAGATAATTATATTTAATTAAATCTTTTTATTTCACTATAACTCGCAGCAAATATGAATTTAAAATAGTTACCCTAAAAAGAATATTACTTTTTACGATATATATTACATATTATATAACAGAGTTGATTGAATGCTTAGTATTTCATTGACTGCTGAGGTGCACATAACAGAATTTCTCTTTTTTCTTCAGATCTTTATCTCAGGATATATATATATATATATACAGTATATATATATATATATAATATATATATATATATATATATATATATATATATATACACACACTTCCACTTAAACTATGAACGCATTGATGATTTTGTATATATATATGTATATCACGATCGTAATTAAAGTATACATAAAGTTAAATCCACAAGGAAAATTCCGGAAGAATAAACAGAAATTAAATACACTTTAATAATAATAATAATAATAATAATAATTGCATTTCGTAGCAGCAAACTGTCGCTAACAAACCCCTTAATGCAGTTACATAAATCATTGCTTGTTTTAAAAGTATACTTTCTTACCTACAAGGAAGAAGTCTGTATTAAAGTTAGTCACAAGAGGGGTTCTGTGAAAAAAAAGATTGGTCCATTAGTTCGACTAAATTTGAATTTCACTTCGATATATATTTATCTAAATTTTCCTTGTGGACACAAAATTATATATATATATATATATAGATATATATATATATAATATATATATATATATTTAAAGGTAGACTTACATTTTTTATTTTATTAAAATTTTCCTTGTGATATAATAATATTTATATATCGATATACATACAGATGCAATTATAAATAGTTTGATATCCACCCAAATTTTCCTTGTGGACACAATAATGTATTTAGATATCGATATAGATACAGTTAAAGCTATAGATATATGCCAAATATTTATCCAAATTTTCCTTGTAGATATAATAATGTATTTAGATATCGATATAGATACAGTTAAAGCTATAGATATATGCCAAATATTTATCCAAATTTTCCTTGTAGATATAATAATGTATTTAGATACCGATATAGATACAGTTAAAACTAGAAATAGATACTTTAATATTTATTCAAATTTCCCTTGTGAACATAATAATGTATTTAGATACCGTATAGATATAGTTTAAACTAGAAATAGATACAGTACTTTGATATTTATTTAAATTTCCTTTGTGGACATAATAATGTATTTAGATACCGATATAGATACAGTTAAAATTAGAAATAGATACTTTAATATTTATTCAAATTATTCAAATTTCCCTTGTGGACATAATAATGTATTTATTTACCGATATAGATCACAGGTAGAGATAAATAGATAGAACCATAGATAGAAAAATAGATAAATAAATAGATAGATAGATAGATAGAGATGTACTTGTAGGATGTAAACCTATAGTACAGGGTGATCAAAAAGTCGATATGCACCTATATTACTCTGAGAGACAAAAGTGGATACATACAAGAAGTTAGATATTTTAATAAAAAATTATACGATATCGTGCAATATTACAATAACACAAATTGCACGATATCGTATAATTTTTTATTAAAATATCTAACTTCTTGTATGTATCCACTTTTGTCTCTCAGAGTAGTATAGAAGCACATAGACTTTTTCATCATCCTGTTTAATAATAATAATAATAATAATAATAATAATGTTACCTGGCCAAAGGATGTAAACTATGATTACTGTTTTTCGCTTATAGAGATGGCGACGAAATCGAGAGAAAGGAAGATAAGCAAATAGAAATAAAAACAAATAAGAAAAAGAGAAGAGAAAACAAAAAGGGAAAAGAAAAGAGAAAAAGAGACCAAGAAAGAAAAAGAGAGAGTGAGAGAGGAGAAAGGTGAGAGGAAGTGAGAGCGAGAGAGTAGTGAGTGAGAGGTGAAGATAAGAGTACGTGAGTATACAAGATTCAAAATGACTCGACGCGAGAAACATATATATATATATATATATATATATATATATATATATATATATATATATATATATATTATATATATAATCCTTTTTTTAGATCCTTACAATATCTATGAGTTAAAATTTCTTTATTATTGCTACATACTTTTGCAATACAACCTTATTAGGGAATTAGGATAGACAGTAATTTCAAAGCTTATATTTATATATATACACATTATTTTAAGCTCATAATAATAATAATAATAATAATATATATTATATATATAATATATATATATATATATATATATAATATATATATATAGATATATATATATATATATATATATATATATATATATTATATATATATATTTTAAAGAATGTGTCGGATTGCTTAGCAATAATTATAATTGAAATTAACGATGTTAATTCTAAAAAAAAAGTAATTAATTATTTTTTCTAGAAGGAGAAAATTTAACACAATCCAGAGACCTTTCTTTTAACCCTATACTAATGATGCTGTACTTTCTTATACTTTCCAGTACATACCCAAGGGGTATAGCATTAGCTTTTATAATGTAGAAAAGATCACTCATTGCTACACGAGTTTACGTTCTATATCAGTAGCACCTGTGTAGCTACAGAACTTATTCTTTTTTAGTGGTTTTATATATTATAATCTTACTATATAAGTCTCGCTATTATAGTCTGAGATATATATATATATATATATATATTATTTATGTAGATTTTGTATTTTGTAGCTATTATAATATATATATATAATATATATATATATATAACAGGGTGTCCCATAAGTCCGGCATCATAGGAGAAATTCATATTTTTTCTATTTCTACAGGCCATAATGTCTGTGAGCAAGGAAGAACAAATCCAGATAATTCTACTCATAGGAAATCGGAGTCAAAGAGACTTTGCAACAAGTTTGCTAACACAATTCTGTGTTATTGGCTCGCGGTCTGGATGCAGTCTGTTAAATTCAGCAGCGGCCCTCTTTGACTCCGATTTCCCATGAGTAGAATTATCTGGATTCGTTCTTCCTTGCTCACAGACATTATGGCCTGTAGAAAGAGAAAAGTATGAATTATGGTTTGTACAAATAGAAAAATATGAATTTCTCCTATGATGCCGGACTTATGGGACACCCTGTATATACATATAATCCCTAAATAAAATAATTTAAATTATACTTATTATAGAATTAGTTTTTAACATATAATTTTTTTTGTTTTTAATTTCTTTAAAATCATATTTATAATAATTATATAATTTATAAACAGGTAAATTTTCGTTTGATGGTGACCGTGGTCTGGAAAACTGTTGCCAACTTCAAATACAAAAATGGTGATTTTGAGAATAGAGACAAAATGCACATGCCATATATATATATATATATATATATATATATATATATATATATATATGTGTGTGTGTGTGTGTGTGTGTGTGTGTATAATATATTTATATATATATATATATATATATATATATTGTCATTTACAAGATAATTTATTTAAATTATAGAGTTTGTTCAATAATGTTATCGCGCATTTTTCTCGTATCTTCTCGTAGCCTTTGTTGTACTGTTACGTAACTTGGTGTAGAAGGGGGTTGTTCATAGGTTATATATTTTTGTGGGCAGCGCCTGTGGCTCAGTGGATAACACCGTTTCCCTAAAGTGATGTGAAGACACTGAGGTCCGGGGTTTGACTCCCGATAGTGCTGGTAGTAATAATGGTGATGGAGGAGTTAGCGCAATGGGCAGTATTAGCTTCTGATAATTCCCATCTGATTTTTATTATTATTATAATTATTATTATTATTATCATTATTATTATCATCATTATCATCATTATCATCATTATCATCATCATTATCATCATTATTATTATTTAAATTTGTAATAACCAGAAAAGAAATGTCAAATAATTTCTAAATGTTTTTTAATAGGAAAAAGAGCAATCAAGGTTCGCTTTCTGAAGTTTAACTTTGAAATTGATAAACGCCTCCAGACCTAATTGGATTCGCGGTCCAGTAAATTCTATGTTAAGTGGTAATTAATGTTTTTTGTTAAGGTCGCAAACGTATGTAGTAGCACCTTCCTTTACTGGGAACAGGTTCGATTCCCACCATACGTACGATAACTGGGACATTATATTTCTTATTTGTAAGACCAATATATTCGGTTTTAGCATTGTGGTGTGTATATATATAGTATGTGTACAGTCGCTGTAGTTAGTCTGCCGCAGGGTAGTTGTGTGGTAAGAGCCTGCTTGTATCTTGCCATGACTTTGTAGTTTACATTCTTTCTTGGGCCTAAGTTCGAGTCCCACGCGAGTTGTAACTGAGATACTGTTTTTTATTCGTAATTGACTTAAGAATCAATACGTAATTATATAACCCTGTTACTATACACATATTTTCATACATCATTTCTCATCCACACATCCATCAAATTATTCTCACATGCAATATGAAGCTATCTCTCTCTCAACTTCTCTGTTGTACAACTTTTCCATTAGTTACAATTATTTATCGTTTTGAGTTCAGCATAACATACTTTCTCTATTTATCTTGTCCATTAATATTTCTATTTATTGATCTGACCTCCAAATTCTAAAGGACGAAGGGGAGTGAACTAATATTTCAATAGAAATCATTCCCAGATTCGACTAACCGTAAGAGGTAGTCCATTTATAACGAAAATCTTATGTTATGATGTTACGTTACGTTATAATGTTACGTTACGTTATAATGTTACGTTATAATGTTACGTTACGTTATAATATTACGTTATAATGTTACGTTACGTTATAATGTTACGTTATAATGTTACGTTACGTTATAATGTTACGTTATAATGATACGTTACGTTATAATGTTACGTTATAACGTTATAAGTTATAATTCGCTTGAAATTATTTCGTTAATTTTATTTTTTTATTTTTTATTTAATATAACGTTAGAACCGTTTTATGTAGCAATTTACTGTAGTTCAACGTTATATATTAGCTTAGTTCCGTTTTAGAGGGTTTAGATATACAGGGTGTTTCAGGTCGATCCTGGAAATATGGAAAATACCAAATACCAAATACAAACTACAAATTCCGACAATTTCCATATTTCTAGGGTCGACCTGAAACACCCTGTACATTTAGGGTGAACTCGAAATGAGTTTATTTCTAAGTTTTTTAAGATCATACTTTTAGAATGAATTAAAAAAATCACACTTTTAATCTAATTACTTTAGTTCAGTATGTAAAGTATTTTATAGTTTATGAATAAGTATGAAAGAAAAGGTGTTCCATAAGTTTTAAATAAATACAAAAGTATGTTGTAGCGTTATACCAGTAAAAGGCAATCAATTACTTATAAATTGTAACAAACTTTGCAGTGCATATTTTTTTTAAGTTAATCACCCTGTATTTCCTTTTTTTTTATAAAATTCCCACTGAACAGAAAAACAGCCATCGGTTCAGAGGAAATTCTTTCGTAGGTTAAATTAAATAAAGTTACGTTAGGTTAGCTACAAACAAATAAACTGAAATATAAAATCATATACTGTACATCTGACGTCACCTGCAAAACACCTAAAAATTTATATATATATATATATATATATTATATGAAAATTATTTCACGAAAGTGACACGTGAAAAGTATTTATGATGAATAAAACCACGAAGGAAAAGAACACAAAGGGTGCTCAAGCGCTTTCGTCTAATTGACATCCTCAGGATGTCATTAGACGAAAGCGCTTGAGCACCCCTTTGTGTTTCTTTTTCCTTCGTGGGTTTTATTCATCATTATAATATATATATATAATATATTATATATATATATGTGTGTGTAAAGAACGACGCTTTTTAGAAGAGTGTCCGCACAAGAGGAGAGGAGAAAACGAGCAATGAGAAAATGAGGCACCTCCCAGGAATCGAACCCAGGATCATCCGATCCCGGTCAGATATGCTAACCATTACAGTACACCA
>JAJOZX010000492.1:362500-377500 GCA_023014485.1 Bathynomus jamesi
GTCATTTACAGTTCGGAATAAAGTTCGCCTAAAAGCAAAAAAAAAAATTTTAAAAGTATACAAAATTACTGATCGGTAATACGCCTCCGTGGTCTAATGGTTAGCATTCGCTGGCTACGAATCCACAGGACCTGGGTTCGTTTCCTGGTGAGGATAGGCGGCGCGTAGCTCACCCAGCTGTTCATCTTTCCATACAAATATAATTGGTTGGTAGATAAATGAGCACCCTGGGTAGCCTAGTGGTTAAAACGCTGAGCTATTGATCGGGAGGTCGTGAGATAGGGTCCGGGTGAAGACTTTGTAATTTCTGACTTCCTTGGTGAGTCGTCGTTCGGATTCCACGTTAAGCTGTAGGTCTAAGGTGTGGCACCAAACTTCACCTTCATAGAATAAACAATTCGGCCGGAAGCGAAACTAAGGTTTTAAATAATGACTGGGTTTTGTTTTTGCAATTTCATTACTGTAACCAAATTAATAAAACTCCCCCCCCCCCCCCCAAATAAAACAATATTACCAATTGTTAATTTTTTATGCTTTTCAGAAATTTGACGCTTCTAAGCAAACATTTTTCCCAAATTGAACTGTATACGGAAAAAAGTACCGGGTCGAAACAACCTAATTGTTGGTTGGTAATCGTTCTTGATTATTAATTCAACCAGGGTCAAGTTTTTTTAACCACAAAAAAGTATGGTTTGGGTAATTACTGCGTAGATGAGTTAACCATTTTGGGTTGTTTGGCAAATGTGTTATATAACTGTGATATAACTACGTAGTTTATTTCTTTCAAACCAGGGGTGGGAAACTGATATATATATATATATATATATATATATATATATATATATATATATATATATATATATACAAACCTACAACGAAAAAGAAAAATGATTCCAAGGCCTTTCGTGTATTCAAAAGTACACCTCGTCAGGGTATGTATGATACTTCTGAATACACGAAAGGCCTTGGAATCATGTTTCTTTTTCCTTGTGGATTTGTATCATTTATTAATTTCACGTGTTTATTTGTGAAATTCATCCCATATATATATATATATATATATATATATAGATATATATATATATATATATTAAAGTGTGTAAATGAGTAAAAACACATTCCTAAATGTATTACAATAATTAAACATGTTCTGAAGGTACTTGGCATGGCGTACTTACTCATAAGTAATGCATAGAAATATCAAACCTATGATTTTATTTTAGGGGGGCGGCTGAAGCCCCCGTAGGCGCCCCTCCCCCCTGTCTACGTCCCTATATATATATATAATATTATATCAGTTCCATTTTCGATTTCGGTTTTTGCAAAAACAAAATATCAGTTTCCATTTCGATTTCAGTTTTTTCGATTTCAATTTGAGTTCTATCGACATTTTGTTAGTTCCATTAAACTCAAATATTTAATATTCGTATCTTTTAGTTATATATTCCTTATGAAGCCTTTTATTATTGATTTGATTTCGTATCATTCTGTAAGACGCAGTTGTTATTCTTCGTCAGTAAGATTGAAGTTTCGCCTTCGAAAGCTTCAGATGAAATAATACTTAAAAATTAAGTCTGATAATTTTTTTTTTTTTTTTTTTTTTTTTACTTTTGTGGTAATCCGCTTCTCATCTTGGTGTGACTTTTTCTCTTTACTCGTCATATCTATCCACCTATATGAAGAGGTAGGCGAATATATTAAAAAGATAGAGCCATATTGGAAAAAAAGCTGATAAGCTGCCTCTCTCTCTCTCTCTCTCTTCTCTCTCTCTCTCTCTCTCTCTCTCTCTATCTATATATATATATATATATATATATATATATATATATATATATATATATATATATCTTCAGAGATAGTCTTATGGGATGAGACGAAATATATTTATAAATCAAAAACATTTCTATCGCGTCTCAATACCCGAATAGGTTTTTGTTTCTTAAGTTGTTGTTATTTGACAAGTTGTGTCTGGTGTTAGTAAATGTGAACTAAAATTATCTTAACTTCTTTTAAAAAAAAAAAACTTTAATTTTTAAAACTTAACCAAAAATTTTCAATTTCAGTTTTCAATTTTTAACTTTATTGAGTTTCAATTTCGATTTTCAACTTTGACACAATTTTTCGAGTTCAGATTTTTTCCAAATTTCAGTTTTTTTTTAAAAAAAGTCAGTTCTATCAGTTTATCTGTTCCAATTCATATCGACTCCCCCCCCCTCAATCCCTACTTCAAACAAATATTTTTTGGGTTGTATTTTCTTTAACTTGTGGCCATTGTATCGTATGTTAACCCTGTATAGATAGAATTTTGGTGGAGGTCAAGTTAGGAATGCGTTTGGTTGAAACCTTAATATTTCGTAACAGTCGTCCAGAGAGCGTTAACTGGGGTGAGATTAGTATGACTACTTAACTTCTTATCGAATATTCTACAGGGTGATCATACGTTGTACTTACAAATTGAATTGAAATTAAATTGTATTTATAAAGATAGCTTATGGACACCCTGTATTTACCGCTTGTAACATCGCGAGATATTTGAAAGTGTGTCAACCCAAATGGACGAATCTAAGCGCTAACTGTTAGAGGACACGATGGAAGCGGGATTACGACGTCTAATCGGCTTGATTATATTGTGGGTTAGATTAAGTTAGGTTAGATTAGCATAGGTTAGGTTAAGTTAGTTGTTTTACAGTGTCGATGTTATAGTCTTGTCGATCTGGGGGATTTCCTGTAGGTCCGGTGGAAGAATATGATGCAACACCGGACCTGAAAGTTTAAATTTTCAAAATGAATATTTTCACAATTCACTCGTTGCAATTAGACCTAAGTTCTAAACATTACTTTTTGTCTTGCAATTCGCATCGCAGAGGAGTTACAACAAATGAAAAAGGCACATGAATTTTTTTTTTAAATTAATGTTTGGCAACTGAAGTTTCCAAAATAATTAACAGTTCTCTCGAACAATTTTGAAAATGGTCCGATAAGTAGAAATGAGGGTTCCCTACTTTATAGTTACGTTATAGATGTTTTTGTTGTAAGTAGACGTCACGCGCGATCGTCACAAATACATAAGTCACGCGATTATTTCCCACTTGTTGTAATCCCCATTTCCATTCGCGTCCCAAAATCGGAATACTCGAAGTGCAAATTCCAGATTCAGGAAAAAGCAATATACGAAAGACCTTGAAATCATTTTATTATTTTACTGAGGGTGTGTATCACGTGTTAATTTCACGTACTTAATTCCTAATTTGGGAAAAAGTAATTTGCTATGGAAAAATTCACTTAAAATGGGAAATCCCATACAATCCTATACAGTGAGATGGGACTAACCAACATTTGGAAACAGATCCAGTCAATCATTGTACGAGAACTTTTGGGTATACACTAGGTATACTAATACTTATATATATATATATATATATATATATATATATATATATATATACATACACCCACACATTTATTTTACGTTTACAGTATTTTACAGTATATCAGCGATGGACCGTAAATACATTTACAATATATAATAATTGAACATGCATTTAAGATACAAATAATATAAAAGCATACATTTGACTGTCTGATTTTATTCGGAAATTAATACAGACGTAACTGTATGAACAACTCTCTCTCTCTCTCTCTCTCTCTCTCTCTCTCTCTCTCTCTCTCTCTCTCTCTCTCTCTCTCTCTCTCTTTGTCTCTCTCCGACAAAGTAACTTTTAGATAATGTTTGAATGCTTTATTTAACTTCATCGTTTAAATTAATTCGTTGATAAGCATCGCCTTCATTCTTAAGAGGTCATAACACCAGATTTAGTTAGTGAATGTTGGCATGTAGTTTGAGCCTCTGAGGGTATTGAAAGGGTCTTGAGTAGTATGATGCCAAAAATAGCTGCTACCCTCAGGGATTAAACAAACGGCTTTGATGGAATTTTCTTTGTGCCAGCTGTACATGTGAAAAATTCATTATACGTTGAAACAGAATTCTTAATCCACACTCTATATATATATATATATATATATATATATATATATATATATATCTTTTTTACAGTGAATAGAAAGCTCTCTCTCTCTCTCTCTCTCTCTCTCTCTCTCTCTCTCTCTCTCTCATTTTGCATTTTAAAATACGCAAAAGAGACATCGAATATGTTTATAGAATTAAATATATTAAACCTTCTCAAAGAAATATTATTTGTCAAAGCAACCAACGGCATAGTTACTATTTGCCAACCAATCCAACCATGTTACGGTTTACAATCAACCATTTTAGTTTGTTACCGGAAAAATAAACATGGTTGGTGAGATTCTAACATTGGTTAGAAAATAGTAATTAGGTACTTAGTTCATCAATATGTTTTCAGGCCAAGAAACACATTTTATTTTCTTCATTAAGATTGACGAGGAAAAGGCATTAAAGTGCGAAACTATGAGATACAATTGGATTCGAACTCTCGTTGATTGGTTTCAGAGTCAGCGTTCCTATACCGATCACACCATCCAGAACGCCAAAACAGGTCGTTCAAACTGTTTGATCACGCTCCATTCAACTACCTCGTCATTATGAAACGTATGAATGAATATGAACCTTTTTTTTGTGGGGGGGGGGCGGAAGGAGGGTTCTAAATGGCGAGATCTGGAACCAGTCAACGCAGGGTCGAGACCTATTATGTTTATATAGCCTGCCAATTTAATGTTTTTATCCTACCTTTATATTAATTTTAACCAAGTTATATTTATCAGCATAAGAATCAAAGAATGTATTTTTTCTCGTATTCGCTGGAAACAAAAGCAGTGAGAAAAGCGTATTTGTTATGTTTTCAACAAAACGTTAATAAATCTATAAATACTTTTCCCGCCATTGTTTTCTCTCGACAAAAGGTTTAACAAACGCTTCTAAAACGAAGAAAAATACCAGATAATGTTATTTCCTATGCCTTAAATTACATATATACACACACACACACATATATATATATATATATATATATATATATATATATATATATATATGTATATGTGTGTGTGTGTGTGTATTTATATATATATGTATATGTATGTGTGGGTGTGTATATATTTTGTTCAGTAGTTGGTTTGGTGATGGTCCTTTCAGTTCAGCTGATGTAACTACCCGTGGCATTGGACTCGTCCGTCATGTAAATTTTACCATTACGATGGGGGCTGAACAGCACCAAATATTATTATGAACGCAATCAAAAAATCCAGCGTAGGAAGGGGAGCAGGCAGTGGCGAATTCAAAGGGTGTGAGGCAGGTGGTCTGAGGCTCCCCTCCCGTGAAAAAAAAAATATATATATATATATATAATTTGCACCTCGGTGGTGTAATGGTTAGCGTCGCTGACTACGAATCCATCGGCCCCGGGTTCGAGACCCGACGGCAGCCGGCGCACAGCAAAACCCAGCTGTTCATCCTTCCACACAATAAAGAAAGTAGTTGGTAGATAAATGGGTACCCTAGGGGCCTAGTGGTTAAGACGCTGGGCTGCTGATGGGGCGTGGTTCGGATTCCACGTTAAACTGTAGGTCTAAGGTGGAGTGAAAAGCTTGACCTTCGTCAGAATGAACAATTTGGGCGGAAGCTAACCAAAGGTTACCAAAGGTGTATATATATATATATATATATATATATATATATATATATATATATATATATATATATATATATATAAAGCATATATTTCTATATTCACAATTTGTATTCACAATTTGCTTAACTAAATAAATGTTTGATTTCCTCTAAGTTCAACTAAAAAAAAAATTAACCGTGTCAAAAACCCGTGCCCCCCCCTGCCCCCATGGAGAAATCTTGAATTCGCCACTGGGAGCAGGTCTTAATTAACGTAAATATCACAAAATAATATTAATGTAACGTTAATATTTTTATTATCCTTTTCTTTCATCAAAAGACATTTGGGTTTTTATTACACTCGTACTAGACCGAATTGCTTTTTCATATTCTATTTACGGACTTGGCTTTGTCATTATTCGATAGAAGTTACTGGAATTTCTGTAGGTCTACTTAATTTCACTCTACATTCTAAAATTTAGATTTACTTAAATTATATTTCCTTTTGACCCAAATTATAGAATTTATATCGTCACCAATTTATTTGTGACATTTTCAGGGGGAAAATTCGTATTGTTTACCTTTTTATGATTGATGAAATCATATTAGGAATTGTAACCCGCATATAGACCTTGGGTATAGTTACAATAAAGCCCATTTTAGTCTACAGAATAAACCATCTGGCGGTTACTACATATATCTACCAAATTAGTGGTTAAATACATTTTTATTTCTTCATACTTGAAATGTGAAATATGGTCTCAGCTTTAATGGTTTCCTCTAGATAAGTGGTTCCCAAAGGGTGTGCCGTGAAAGGATTGCTTCTCATTCATTGTCATTCTCATTTCCATGCATTCCCGGTCATCAAGTGAGAATGCATAAAGCGAAAAATTCATATTTGAGAAAAGAGTTTCTTGATTTGAGAATGTTATTCTCGTTCGCATTCATGGTGCTAAAGGCGCCAAATGAGAATGACTGGTATTTTCTAACTTAACAACCTAACTTAACCTAAGCTAACCTAACCTAACGTGGACGAAAGAGGGCAAGCCGTGGATGAGAATGATAATGACATGAAATAGGAATCACACTGGGTAGGATGATGCCCCGTGAAAGTAGTATAGAAGTGTTCAGCAAAAAATTATGAACAAATCCAAAACTCCACTTTTACGTGGAGGTCAAAATGTGACCATAAAACCCACACTAATAGACGGAGTTTATTTCCACAACAGTTTCAATATCCACTGGCGCATATATATATATATATATATATATATATATATATATATATATACAGTGTCTCAAAAGTCTCGATCTTTTTTTTGTGCGGAGTGAACAAGAAATAGATTAGAATTTTTGGTACACTCTATATAATGTATTAAATTTAGGAAAATGTGTGCCTTCAGTCTTAAATTTTTGCGAAAGTTTCACAAAATCTTTTACGAAACAGTGTGGGAACAATTTTGGGCAATATAAATTTTAGTTTATTTTTACCCCTCAATAATTATATATTGTCGAAAATTAAAAAAAAAAAAAAAAAAACTTAAGTAACGGAATGTACCATTCGTTCAAGTAGTCGGGATAAACCGGACCGCAAGGTGGATTCCCCGAAAGTTACATATGTACGCCTAAATTTTTTTAAGAAAAGGTTATACGTATAACTTTTTGAATATTAGGTTTATGGCGACCAGCCAATCTTATTTGTAACCTTAAGGTTTCCGCTTTTGAGTTGTGACAAGACATTTTACCACATTTCGATATGGCGGTCATTCTATAACAAATAATAACGCAATGAGAGACCTGTGAACCGCTAGTGCTATAGTTCGAATACCAAAAGGGTTGGTCTGTTGTTTGTGTCTCGACAAGGAAAAATCGTCGGACCTTTTGTCTTTACTGAGATAATAAACATTGAACAGTGACAAGATTTTCTTCAGGATTTTCCCTTTCCCCTGAAAACTACTCCAACAAAATAGTGCCACGCCTTTCACACTGCGACACCACACAAATTTTGTATATTTTGTATGACCCCATAGATATTCATGACTTGTCACGTTAGTTTTAAAATTACTTCTTTGCTCTCGTGTTTCCTACCGGCGTTTCCCAGATTTTTTTTTAATGCGACTTTGCCATTATTATTTGCTAAAATGAGAGAGATATCAAAGTGTGGTGAAGTGTCTCGTATTCTAAAAGTGTGGTGAAATGTCTCGTATTCTACTCGAAAAAAAGGAATGTCAAGCTTTAAAACAGTGATAAATCATTGCTATAAACTCCGTATTTAAGAATTTGTCTTTTAAATTTGAACGTGTATAACTTTTTGAACATTCTCTCTCTCTCTCTCTCTCTCTCTCTCTCTCTCTCTCTCTCTCTGTAAGAGAGTAATAAATAGAGATTTTAAATTTATTTTAACGAAAACTGAGTTAAGAAGTGACCAAATTACAAATTAGGTCTATTTAAATTAATTCTACAAAAGCTTTTAAATTCATCACCAGTGTCCTCATTTGATCAATAAGGTTCAGGTAAATTCTAAATACTAAATAAAGAATTAACAATACGAGATATTAACTTAAATGTAAACCTTTTTCTTAGTCGCGTGAGGAACCCCTAAACAATATTTTAACATTTTGTTTTCAAACCATATCTCCTTCAGTTGTAGTGAACATTAACGCCAGTTAACACCAGAGTTTCACCTTCCTTCAGCGAGAGTGACTCGTTCATAGATTGAATACTCAAAAAGGAGAAAAATCCTTTATAGAGTCTGGTCCACTGCGTTACAGAAAAGGTCAAGAATGACTGTCACTCGTCACACAGAATGTGGTCCATCTCTATTTATATTAATGATGCACCTCGCCAGGGTAGATTAGTGATAAAAGTGCCAAGCTGTTTATCCGAAGGTCTTGGGTTAGAGTCCCGGACTGAACTTCAGATTTCACCGATTAATGTGCTTCTCTGAGTTTTTCAGGGTAGAGAAGTGGTTCGGATCCCACGTAAAGTTGTAGGTCCTCTCTGTCATATGACCTTAGATGTTATGAAGGTCAAACAACCCCAAATTCGAAAAATAACCAAGTTTAAAAATACCAAAAATACGTGTCTTGTAACAATAAACTAAAATCGCTAAAACAAAATTGAAATTCTAAAACCAACGTTTCAGTCCAATGATCAACAACTGTTGGACATCATCAAGTCAATAAGAAAAAACAAGAAAACAAACATGGAGTAAAGTAAAAAAAATAAAATGTTAAAATACTCGAAGATTTAAGCCAAACTAAATGCTTGAACTCTCATTTCGCGACTGATAGTAAAATTGGAATTCATTCGAACTGTCTCTCAACACACTCGTAATGTAATGCTATGACATCATCAAGAGTCTATGACGTCATCAAAAAGTTCTGACGTCATCAAGAGTCTATGACGTCATCAAGAAGTTCTGACGTCATCAAGAGAGACGAAATCATTATATAAATTAAACTTATTTTGTTTTAATGAAATTATTCTATAAAATGCAATGAACAAGCAGAAATTACCTCAATAGTTCTGGGAGCACTATTAAAGATGTCACTATTATTGTACAGTGCCAACGTTCGTAACTCAGTGGTAGCACTATTAAAGATGCCACTACTATTGTACAGTGTCAACGTTCGTAACTCAGTGGTAGCACCGTTTTCTTATAAGCGAAGTGAAGACACTGAGGTCAGGGGTTCGACTACCGATGGTGCTGCTAATAATAATCCGGGAGTTATAAGCTGCATTAGTCTGGGCTGAGCGGTGTGCCAATTTCTGACCCTCCTGACTGAGGGCTTACTAATATAAAGTACTTCAAGCGTTCGTATACAGCGTGTTCGGGAAGTCCCTATTTATTCACAGTATCATTATATCCACAAAATAGACAGGGATTTCTCAGCCACCCTGTATATAGTAGGTCGATAGTAAGATACAGGGTAGCCGAAACGGTTATCTTCTTCACAAGCGGTGTCCCCTGGAACTAAGTTAAAAATACAAAGTATACACTTACAGGGATTTAAGAAAACCTCTCAGTGTACTCTTAGCAGTGTGTACCTTCGGTCTACCGAGTGTACTCTTTACATATTTTATAACTAGAGGGCATTTAGCCCTTTTTTCCGCTCGAATATAAGGTACACGGAGCGGACAGGTTTTAAGAGTAATATCGAACCCCATCAACAAAGCCCTTTGCTCTCTAAGGTTAAATTATGAATAACGTGACATTAATTATACAAAATTTCTTTGAAAGATAAAAAAAACCATGGCAACGATATGATACGGATAAAATACATCTCCATGGCAACGATATAATACGGATAAAATACAACATCTCCGTGGAAACGATATGATACGGATAAAATACAACATCTCCGTGGCAACGATATGATACGGATAAAATACAACATCTCCGTGGCAACGATATAATATGAATAAAATACATCTCCGTGGAAACGATATGATGCGGATAAAATACATCTCCGTGGCAGCGATATGATACGGATAAAATACATCTCCGTGGCAACGATATGATACGAATAATATACAACATCTCCGTGGCAACGATATGATACGGATAAAATACATTTCCGTGGAACGATATGATACGGATAAAATACAACATCTCCATGGCAACAATATAATACGGATAAAATACAACATCTCCATGGCAACGATATGATAAAGATAAAATACAACATCTCCATGGCAACGATATGATACAGATAAAATACAACATCTCCATGGCAACGATATGATACGGATAAAATACAACATCTCAGACAGAACATCTTCTATACTTTTCCCACAAGTTTTCATCAATTGGTGATGTAAGAGATGTTTAAAGAAATAAGACCTGTATAAGTTTTTAAACTTTGTTCATTCATTCATCCAAAATTATTATTATCATTACTTTTTTCTAAAACATCCTTTTTTTCACATCATTTTCGAAACTTGGGTGGTAGGGATGGGGAGGGGAGGGGAATTGGTGAAGTTATTGTATTTTAATATTATGTATGAAAGTTGTAGTGTTTACAAACTTTAGAAATTACTTTGCAAATTTCCTTTAAAGTTGAATTTATATTATATATATATATATATATAATATTATATATATATATATATATATATATATACACACCACACACACACACACACACAGTGGTGCTCATAAGTATTCGTACAGAGAAATGTTTCAGTTATATTCGTCCTTATCTTTTGTACCACGCATACACACAATCCGTTTAGCTGTACGTTCTGAAATCTTGCAAGGTCGTTCACACCTTAGTAGGGTTTTGATTGTTCCGAAGCCCTTCCATTTTTTCATAACTGCAGCAACCGTCGTAAATAAAATTCGAAGTTCTTCTGTCTTCCTGTAACTCTTTCCAGACTCGTGTGCAACAATAACAGATCTCTTAAGATCTGCAGACAGCTCTTTACCACGACGACCCATTCCTTAATAATGGCTCGTACAGTCATCCGTCTTTTACGAAGATTAACAGAGAAAATTCTAGAATTCAGAACTGCCAACAGTCTCTAATCAATAAAATATCCAACTACTGATAAAAAATTTAAAATTTTCAAGCCTAAGGTGGACGCGCAAAGTATTAAAAATAATTTTGTAAATAAACGTACGAAAACTTTGCATTTTAACTTCTCTTTTTTTTTTTCCCCTCAAATTCTTTGATGTTTTACGTCATAATTATGTTGGAATTAAACGAATTTCTTTATTTGTTAAATTTTACCAAACGAATGGTAAATTTTTCATAACTATCATATTGCATGATACAACGTGGAATTCGAACCACGCCCCACCAGCAACCCAGCGTCTTAACCACTAGGCCACCCAGGGTCCCCATTTATCTACCAACCACTTTCTTTATTGTGTAGAAGGATGAACAGCTGGGTTTTGTTGCGCGTCGGCTGCCGTCACCGGGTCTCGATCCCGGGGCCGATGGGTTCGTAGTCAGCGTTAGTGATATGAGTGGTACCACCAGGTGGATTGATCATTGTCTCACTAGTAATAATCTAAAGGATCGAATTGTTAGAGTTCATATTCTGCAGAATTTCCTTTCTGATCATAGACTGTTAGAACTATTAATTATTTTTACCAATTTATGCGCAACACGACATAACAAAAAGTCAATAGGTAAGAATAATCGCGTCGATTGGTCTAATGTTAATATGCAGCAGAGAATAGAATACAAAGACAGAACAGGCCACCTCTTTAATAATTTAGAAATTTTGCATCTTGCCTGTAGTAATCCTTACTCAAATGATTCTCACTGTAAACTCATAGATAGGTATTATAATGAGATAGTATCCCTGTTAAAAGAAGCAAGAAACCCCCTGGTTAAATCTTACAACTATCATACTAAGATTATTCCTGGATGGAATGATTTTATTGCCCCCCTGAAGAAGGAATCGAAAGACGCCTACGATTTGTGGTGCTTTCATGGTAGAGCCAGATTAGGACCAGTATACATGAATATGTGTAGAAGTAAGGGTCAGTATAGGGCGGCCATAAGGCGATGTAAACAGGAAGAAGAGTCTATTCGAGCATCAAAAGCCTGTGAAGCTCGCATAAATAACGATAATAACAAATTTTGGAAATTTCTTAAGAATCAAACGGGTGTCAAAAATGACCTCCCTCCGACAATCGATGGGGTGTCGGGGGAGGATAAAATTACAAAGCTGTGGAAAAATCACTACTCAAACATTCTTAACAGTGTGAGTAGGGATAATCTTAAGATAGATTGCAGCGAAACGCCTGTGGGAGGGACAAAGGAAAATACTTTGATATCAGTTCCTGAAGTAAAGAGGTTAGTAAAAGAGTTAAAGACTGTATATATCTTGCCCCGGTCAAAAATAAGTACGGAGACATTCTGTCCAGCAATAATTACTGGCCTATTGCTGTCGCTTCCTGCTTCTCGAAACTACTAGAAAAACTCTTGTTACTCCGATTAAATGATTACCTATGGACATCTAATCAGTTTGATTTTAAAAGGTCCCACTCAACTGACCTGTATATCTATGTACTTAAGGAAATAACATCTAAATACACTGACAGTAATTCAACTATTTATAGCTGTTTCCTAGATATAAGTAAGGCATATGATAGAGTGAACCACAATATTTTATCTAAAAAACTAAAAGACAGGAAGGTTCCCATGTACAGTTATTGAAATTTTGGTATTCCCACCAATCCTTTACCGTTAGGTGGGGCAATGTACTATCCGAATGCTTTGGCTCCTCTTGCGGGGTGAGACAAGGCTCCTTGCTCTCCCCTATGCTGTTTAATGTGTGTATTGACGGATTAATCGCTTCACTTAATGAGGCAACAGTGGGATGTTGTATAGATAACACAAGGATATATAACTTAGTTTATGCCGATGATATGGTGTTAATAAGTCCCTCTGTTAAAGGTCTGGCTCGGCTACTAAAAGTTTGCGAAGTGTATTCGCAGAAACATGATATTCTTTTTAATGTTACAAAAACTAAGATTATGCAATTCCATCCGAAAAACTGTAATCAGCCAGCTGATATTACGTTTAAAATGAGAGGTGAAGTAATTGAGGAAGTACAAGAGTTTAAGTAGTTGGGTCAAACTATCACCAGCTCCTTGAGTGATGACTCAGATATAAGAAAACAATCTCGAAGCCTTTGTGCTAAAGCGAATATGACTATAAGGAACTTTCGGTTCTGTACAAGTGCAGCTAAAGACACTCTTTTTCGTACTTTCTGCAGTAATATATGCGGATAGCAACTCTGGGTGAATTATAAAAAAGGTTCTGGCAGAACCCTAAATTTGCTATACAACAGGTCTTTTAGACTCCTATATAAATTACCCCTGAGATGCTCAGCTTCGCAAATGTTTACTACCCGCAATGTCCCGAGCTTACCGGAGGTAACAAGACATGCTAAATACAGTCTAATGCAAAGAATTAAAAAATCAACCAAGCTATCCATGAGTCCTGCCGTTTGTCTTTTAAGCTATGGAATTCATGGTAAGAAAACGTCTGTCTACGTAGCTCCACTTAACTCCGACATTACTGTATTTTTTCTAATCAATTGTATATATTTTTATCCTTAGTATGTGAACTGTCATTATATTATTAATAGTTGTCATATGGCCTTTAGTCTGCCAATAAACCTTTTCATTTTCATTTTCATATAGAGGGTGTACATAAAGTCAGGATCTATTTTTGTGAAGCACTTGGAAATTATATGGAATTCAATCATAAAATGATAAAGTGGTAGCATTTATTAAATAATTAAGAGTAGGATTCGACGTGACGCCCATCAGTATCCCTGCACAGCTCAAATCGTTTCGCAGCATTTCTAAACACATTCTGGAGCATTTGCGGGATTATGTTATCTGCAGCAGTTCGTATACGTGTACGTAAGTTTTCAAGACTCGTAATCTTCGTCTGATAGAAGTGCGATTTGATAAAGCCCCATGCAAAGAAATCTAAAGGGGTTAAATCTGGTGATCTCGCTGGCCAAGGTCTGTTGCTTCCGCGTCCGATCCAGAGATTTGGAAAACGTCCATTTAGATAATCCTGAACAATTTTGGCATAGTGACAAGGAGCACCATCATGTTGATAGACGACGGTACTAACAATCCTATCCCCGTCGTCTATCAACATGATGGTGCTCCTTGTCACTATGCCAAAATTGTTCAGGATTATCTAAATGGACGTTTTCCAAATCGCTGGATCGGACGCGGAAGCAACAGAGCAACAGACCTTGGCCAGCGAGATCACCAGATTTAACCCCTTTAGATTTCTTTGCATGGGACTTTATCAAATCGCACGTCTATCAGACGAAGATTACGAGTCTTGAGAACTTACGTACACGTATACGAACTGCTGCAGATAACATAACCCCGCAAATGCTCCAGAATGTGTTTAGAAATGCTGCGGAACGATTTCAGCTGTGTAGGGATACTGATGGGCGTCACGTCGAATCAATCCTACTCTTAATTATTTAATAAGCGTTACCACTTTATCATTTTATGATTGAATTCCATATAATTTCCAAGTGCTTCACAAAAATAGATCCTGACTTTATGTACACCCTGTATATATATATATATATATATATATTATATATATATATAATATATTATATATATATATATATATATATATGCAGGGTGTCCGAAAATAAACCTACCAAAAATAAAGTTGAATAACTTTATTGTTATTTGAGATAGCAACATAAATTGAATATAAATACATGCAGCAGGTCTGTAAGAATTACGATATTTAATTTTGTTAAGGTATCATTTACACTGGTCTGTTTAATTAATGAACTTCTACATGTCGTCCATCATTCGCTATAATCAATCTAATTCTGCGTTCAAATTCTGAGAAAACATTTTCCGACACAGCTGTAAAAATGGATGAGACAGCACCACA
>JAJOZX010000492.1:382500-395000 GCA_023014485.1 Bathynomus jamesi
CACTGCAAGACACCCTTGTAGTAGCTAGCCGCGCTCTGCACGCATGGCAGAAAACATCACTGATACCTGTGAGTTAGCTGATCTGTAGCCAAGAAAATGCGCCAGGCACCAAAATGAGCAACCCACCAATTTCCACAATTACAGGCATCTGACACGACGAACCGCGCAGCGAATATCAAAATGATCTTTACTTAAAGATGTTCAAGGAAGTAAAGGTGCAGAGACTAACAGTAGCAATGAAGAAAACACGACTGGGCACAGGGGCTCCTCCAGAGGGGGTGGCTGAAGTGACTATCCACCCCCCTTGCGATAGTAAATTTACTTTTTTCACAATGCTAACTTTTTGTAACGGAAATTTTTATGTACAAGGGAATATGTTTATGTACAAAAGACATTATCTTATGTTCTTTGAAAGCATAGCAAAATGTGTAGCTCATCAATGAGCGAAATAGACACCAGAAAACGTTCTTTAGAAGCTATTTGAGGCAGATTTTGTTACCAGCCAGCCCCCCCCTCATCCAATTCCTGGAGGAGCCCCTGGGACATATGCAAACGCCTGTCGAGACGTTTTCGCACCAAGCAGTTCGTCAACGAAATTTGATTTTATAATGAAGCTCGTTTTATTGTGAAAAACACCTCAAACAGTCAAAATAACCTCCATGCGAAAAACACCTCTTTTGAGAGAGAAGTCACATTTCAGTGACTCTGCTCTGTTTGCTATTCTCGTTTTCTTTTCTGGCAAAATTGAAACATGAAAATTTCAAAATATTGTTGTGAAGATATCTTTTCCCGTCAGATTTCCGATCAGATGCCAAACTTCACCTTCCTGCAAGATGGGATACCAACACACCGTTCTCAAGTCACCACTGCGCAGACCTTATTGAACCAAATCATCTTTGGCCATGCACCAAACAGCCTAGATGTGGGGAACTAGAATCAATAAATGTGCATCAGTTCAAGGAGATGATAGCAACATGAACGGTGTAGCTAAGTCAACGTTCCATCTAAGTTGATTTCTCATTGACGTAAAAGATTACAAGCTACTGTTGAAGCTGATGGTAGACATATTGAACCCTATTATGACCAGTAACTGCCCTCAAAACACCGATCCAACTGCAAGTCTAAAGAGGAGCAACTTTCCCAAAATTAGGTTAGTAGTGGCAGCGAACGTTGTACGTGCACCTTAGAAAATCTTCAATACCTCTCATGGCTTTGTGACATTTTTTTTCAAATACAGGGTGATTAAAAAATTCGTTCTTTGTTTAAAAATTATAAATGGAAATATATGTATTATTATTCAGACCATCACTGGAAATTATGTTTGCAAAACAGATACTCCAAAATGTTTCTAACCTTCAGGCTACATATGCACACATACGCACCATATGCACCTCTAATTTCAATGTGCTTCAGCCACCTGAACATAGATTCAATAGCACCATTAGACAATGTTTCTGTAGACATTTACGGAATAACAGTAGCTATATGTCCTTCTAAAGATACCAAATTTTGGGGCTTCATTGAATAAACTTTGAATTTTACATAGCACCACAGAAAGAAATCCATTGAGGTCAAATTAGGTGACCTTGGAGCCCAATGAGATGAACCGTAGCTCCCATTGCACCAATAGGAGAAAATGCTGATTTAAGAGCCGTCGGACCTCAAGTGGGAAATGGGGTGGAACTCAGTCCTGTTGAAAGATAATTTCATCTAAGCTATAAGATTCTAAATGAAGAAAGGCAAACTGGTGGAGCACTTCATGATAATTTTTCCCACTTGCGTTTGTTCTTCATCCATCAGTATCTCTTGACTCATACCACACATTTCATGCACCATCTGAGTTTTGTATGGTTTCATTTTAATGTCCTTCTTGAACATTCGCCGAATGGTAGAAGAACTTATGTCCAATTCGAAAGCTGTACGACTGACTTGCAGAAAACGCTTCCTCGACCATTTGCTGGCTCTCTTCTGTCCGAGCTGACCTCGGGACGTCCACGCGAGATTTGCCCATGACCGAACCGGTTTCTAGAAAATTTGGATGTATTACGTATGGGTCTGGTATCAGGAACATGGTAGACATTGAAATAACTTTGGCATGCGTGTTACACAAGTGACATTAAGCCTAGATTATCCATCCAAATGGCCATCTTGCACTGCCGCAAAACTGGGTATTCTCCTACCATCTTAAAGAAAGCATTGAGAAGTTTTGCGATTAAGAACAAAATTCTCATTGCGTGCTTATTCAAAAGATTAACATCATTATGGGGTTTCCACTTTATGCAAAGGTATAGAAAAAATATGTTATGAATGGGCTTTTGTACTGTTTGCAGATTACCAATTTGAAGCTAACTATTAATTTACATATTCCACTGTCTAAATCGTGTTTAGATGCTGTTTTTTCCACTACAAAAGTATGAGCAACGAAAATTTGCCAAAAATTTTTTGCATCAATGTATATATATATATATATATATAATATATATATATATTATAATATATATATATATATATATATATATATATATATTATATATATATATATATATATATATATATATATATACTGGCCAAAAAATTATAAGCTTCCTAATATTAATATCACACTTGGGCCACCGCGTGCTCTAATCACAGCCCGAATATGCTGTCACATGGGTTTCCACGAGGTTCTGGAGGACAGAGATGTCCATTTTACCTCATTTCTCTAACAGTTTGCAGCCTCCATCAATTTCAGTGTTGATGGTAGTGGGTTACGCTTCAGCACAGCCCGTTTCAACACATCACATCTCAATTAGATTGAGGTCTGGTGACTACTGTATATTGGTCAGGAGAGATGCTGAAAATCTGCTTTATGCTCTTAAAACAACTCAAAGGCATGATGAATAGCAACTTTGGTATCTTGGAAATGCACTGGAGTCTCTGGAGTTTACAGGAGTCTTGGAAATCATATCATCATTGGGGTGTAAATGAAGCATTGCTTAAACATTGCGGTCCGATACCCTCAGGTATTCAAAGGATATTACTCGCCTCTTTATCTGTATCAGAGGACCCCATCCATGACAGTTGAACATTCCCCATACTATTTTACCGTCGCCAGCGGGGTGAACAGTAAATGTAATACATGTAGGGTCCATGCGTTCGTGAAGTTAACGCAACACATTCCCCTTATTATCGATACAAAATAGCGTGAATCTGGATACATCGGACCACATCACGTTTATCCACTGGTCCACCATTCAATCTCGGTACTGTAGGCACCATACGAGGCGGGTCTTCCTGTTTTTGGCATGGACTTATAGTTTCCAGACACAGGCACGACATCGAGCCTTGTCCTGTAACAATAAATTTCTGCCACACTTCCTCCTCCCGGTGTTTTCCCATCCGTGAACTATGTATGCCTTGCAAACCCATGAGATGTTCGCCTTGGACAGTTCTGTGATGACTATCGTCTGCTTGTTGTACACCAATAATAACGTCCTTCTGGAACCCTGAACCATCCCTATTTTTACCTATCCAGCAGTCAGCTGTTAATTGCGAAGCATGTCAATTACAGTTTAACTTTTAATAACATAATTAATACAACACGTGACCACCTAGTTCACAAACACAGATGGGAAATGCCGAAACCTGCCTGCTAACAAGTTTCTAATTTTTTAGCCAATTTATATATATATATATATATATATATATATATATATATATATATATATATAATATATATATATAGGGTGAACCAAATGTAGGTGGACAGTAAATGATAACGTTTATTTTGAGAATACATATTTAATTTTTTTGTATACTATAATACAAAAATAAATTTAAATAAATTTAGTTATAATATTTAATATAATATAACACAAACACCATAGTTATAATGAACACCATAGTTATAATATAATATAACACAAACCGTATTCAACCTACTGTCCACCTACTTTTGGTTCACCGTGTATATATAGGGTGTCCATAAATTCACACATCATAGGAAAATACATTTATTTTGTTTATTTATTTATTTTATTTTGTTTATTTGTTCGAAATGATTCCCACCAATCTCAAAACATGATTGTAAACGAAAAAGCAGGTTTCTTTGAATGTTCCTCAACATATTTGGCCTGATGGAGACATAAATAAATAGACTTTGCTTATGTTCCTATGATGCGTGACTTTATGGACACCCTGTACGTTAAAGAAATCACCAAATTAAAATGATGAGATGATGCTTGAAATATAAATATGTGTGTGTGTGTGTGTGTGTGTGTGTGTGTGTGTGTGTGTGTGTGTGAGAGAGAGATTTAAGCTATTAATTATATATTAAATACCTCCTGCGAAGGTACATACACATTTTATATATATATATATATTATATATATATATATATAATATAATGCCTCACGACCGGATGTCAAATTAATTTCGGGCTCAGATTGGGGCATATTTATAGAATGTCATCTCCCCAGCATCCTCACACTAATTTGCTCCTTCTCTCCCATTCCTTGAGCATCACACACTTATTTCAGCACTAATTAAAACCTGAGGCCTTACTGCATTAGTGTGTGTTTGTGCGCGTGTGTGCGTACATGTGCGTGCGGGAATGTAATTGCGTTATATGTACACTTCATCAAAGAAGAAGCTGTAAATAGTGTATGTTGTGTAAACTGCCTGCGTGTGTACATGTTATGAAAGCTATTTTCGTATGCAGACATGGAATTAATGACGTCATATACAAATAATATTTGTTTATATGTATGTATTTATATATTTAGTTAGAGTAAGTATTATAATTATGTGTGTGTGTGTGTGTGTGTGTGTGTGTGTGTTTAACATATTGTTTGGTGAAGCAGAGAGTTGGTTTCTTGCGTTCTCCACTTCACATACTGTGTAGCTAGGTACTCCCAGCTCATCTGATATTGTTCTAAGCCAGGTGTCTTAGTCTTCTTAAGATTTCGACCACTACACCACTCGTATTCTTTCGTTCCTTAGCCAGCTGGTTGGACAGTCTTGGCCCTCTCACAACAAAGCTATTTTACTTCAAGGTTGAAGATGTTCCCTGTCTAGCCTTTAGTTTGGGAACACGACAGATTCTTCCTTTCATACTTTCCACTGTTGTTTGAATGGTTATAGGGTTCGAAATGAGATTGGGGAGCAGTTCATCCATTATTTTCCAAGTGTAAATAATAGTGTACCTCTCTTCTTCTTCTTCTTCTTCTTTCCAGCGAATATAAATTTAATTCACGTAACCTTTTCCAGTAATTTAGAAGTTTGCATCCATTAATCTTGGCTGGGAAACTTCTCTGAATCCCTTCTAGTTGATTAATGTCTTCTTTTCTATATGGGTATGTTCGGATTGAGCAATACTCTAAATTGGGCATGATCAGTATTTTCAACAGAGGAATCGTTATGTATATATATATATATATATATATATATATAGGCTACGTCGTGGCCAATGTCGTAACATCGCTTCCCGGAGATCAGCGAAGTTAAGCGACATTGGGTCTGGGTAGTAGTTGGATGGGAGACCGTCCTCCGCGTCCAGATTATGTAGCGACCCGTGGTTCGGATCCCACGTAAAGCTGTAGGTCCCCTCCGTCATATGACCTTAGATGTTACGAAGGAGGTTAAACAACCCCAATAAAAAAAATATATATATATATATAGTGCACTGGTGTAGTAGTTAGTATCGCTGACTACGAATCCATCGGTCTCAGGTTCAATTCCCGGTGCGCAGCTCACCCAGCTGTTCATTCTTGAGTTCTTAGTAATTGTATTGTGGAGACACTGGCACCGGACTTCTTCTGGTTAGAAAATAAATGAATGGATACCATAAAAATACCTCCAAAAAGAGCGGGATGTTGCAAAGGGGTCGAACACAGGTCGACCGTGAACATTTTGTTCCAAACCCAATATACCTTTCAACCTTTCAAATGTTCCGTGTGATGATTCCTTACTTCACAAAGGTCAAGCTTGTCGCCCTTCCTCTCCCATATATATATATATATATATATATAATGCGCCTCGGTGGTGTAGTGGTTAGCGTCGCTAACTACGAATCCATTGGCCCCGGGATCGAGACCCGCTGACAGCAGGTGGCGCGCAACAAAACCCAGCTGTTCACCCTTCCATACAATAAAAAAAGAAATTGGTTAGTAGATAAATGGGTACCCTGGGTACCCTGGTGGGGCGTGGTTCGGATTCCACGTTAAATGAACAATTCGGGTGGAAGCAAAACCAAGGTTAACCAAGGTTATTTATATATTATATATATATATTTATATATATATAACTATTATATATAGAAGCCTTAGTAACCTTGGCTCTGCTTCCCCCCGAATTGTTCATTCTGATGAAAGTAATGCGTTTTGCACTACCTTAGACAGTTTAACATGGAATCCGAACCACGACCAACCACGTGTGGTCAGAAATTACAGTCTTCACGCGGACTCGATCTCATAACTTTCCGATTAGCAACCCAGCGTCTTAACCACTAGGCTACCTAGGGTATCCATTTATTTACCAACCATTTTTTTGTGTGGAAGGCTGAACAGCTGCGTAAACTGAGCGCCGCCTACCATCGTCAAGTATCGAACCCGTGGCCGGTAGATTCATAGTATAAAAGGTAACAGCCAGGAGGCTCATCTCCCCACGATGTGGGGGTGAATGTGCTCAGAGTTCACCTTTAGCCCGAGCAAAGTCAGAGCGAGTGGCCAACTCAACCCAATTCAGCAGGAGGTGAAAGCGAACCACAGTCACATCACTCAGAGTCCACTACCCTAACCATTGAACTACCAAGCGTTTATATATATATATATATATATATATATATATATATATATATATATATATATATATATATATATATACGCTGGCCAAAATACTAAAGTCACCAATCAAAAATTGCTTTTTAACACATTCACTGCCAGCACTTTTTAAGGAGGTAATCAGCCACCACCAGCATTTTTTGCGAGTTCTTACCCAACTACTGTACAAGATCTCACCAAAAATGTAAACAAAAGTTAAAACTAAAGATATCTTTCAACAAAACATACGAAAAAGAAAGCTTATAATGTAGACGTTGAAGACGAGATTTCTCGTTTTTGGCGGTCAACTGATCTGTATCAAAAGACGAGATTTCTCGTCTTTGGCGGTCAACTGATCTGTATCAAACGACGAGATTTCTCGTCTTTGGCGGTCAACTGATCTGTATCAAAAGACGAGATTTCTCGTCTTTGGCGGTCAACTGATCTGTATCAAAAGACGAGAGTTCTCGTCTTTGGGCGGTGAAGGTGTTAATTTTAGGATGATTTATTGTTTCTCAAGAAGTGAATCAATAGACATAGAAGGAGTTGTCTTTCAAGAGTAAGTGCACTCGAGTTTCAATACTTTAACGTTAATTTAGTTCTACTTACGATTCACTTAAGGCACTGATGGCACTGAGCTTTACATCATAGTGCCAGACTTCAATTAGGCTGCTCGAAATCAGTTCCATTTTGTTTTTAATTTCTCATTTATTTTACTTTTTATTATAATTTCTCATAAAATTTCTTTGTGAGTTACTCGAGAGTTACTTGGGAGTTACTTGGGGATTACTTTGGGAGTTATTTTGGGAATTACTTGGGAATTACTTTGGGAGTTACTTGGGGTTACTTTGGGAGTTACTTTGAAAGTTACTTGGGAGTTACTTTGGGAATTACTTTGGGAGTTACTTGGGAGTTACTTTGGGAGTTACTTCTCTGGAAGTTTCTTCTGAAGCGTTATACTTCCATTGAAACAACAGGATGTGATTCTCAACATGATATGACTTTGTGAACATACTCCAGTTTCAGTATTTAAGTATTGAAACTGGTGGAATTTCAGCCATTTCGCGTAATAGCTGAAGATTTTAGTCATTTTGCGAAATGTCCAAGTGAAACAGCCATTTCGCGAAATCACTAAAAGTTTCAGCCATTACGCGAAATGGCTGGTGACACATTTTAACTCTAATATATATATATATATATATATATCCAGTATATATGGAGACCAGTATTTATGACAAAGTCGAAATTTGTTAAAAAGATCGTGATTGGCTGAAATTGGTCATGTGAGGAAATAACAAACCAATCTAAAACGTCCACTTAACCTAGTGTAATCTGGTCTCCGTGAAACTTAATATTACCCATATATATATATATATATATATAAGCACAAATAAATGTAACTAACAGGAAATCTTTGATACAATATTCTTTTTAATCCTAAAAATTGTATCCTATATTCCTATACATTTTACCGCTAAGAATCTAATATTTTAACCTTATTTAAAATTCTGTAAAATTTAAAAACTACGTATCTATACAATCAATAAAAAAAAACCCAGTTTTAATATAAAATATATATAAATAGTAGGAAATTATTTTTATTTTTATTAGTTACTCATACAAAAAATTATTAGGTACGTTTTCTATGTACATGTGACATTTCTGAATCTAACTATTTTAAAAATAAGAAAGATGTACTCGGATATTTTAACTTAATTAAGCATAAATCTATGTACGAACTAAGGACTGAGTTTAATCATTACAAGGTTTCGAATTATTAATTATATTTAGGGGTAACTAAAAAAAACCCTAAATAATAATAATAATCACTATTATTATCACTCAAAAGAGGAGTACAGAATGCATACAGTCACGTGACAATAATAATTACAATAACAAAGTACAATTTTGAAAAAGAGTAGCCTATGAACTGTCAAATTTGAGGCAATAAGAATCTCTTTTCATATTACAATTCCACAATATTTGCCATATATATGTTACGGAAATCTGTGTAACTAGGGATTTCATGAAATCCCTAAAATGTTCAGGGATTTCATGTAAGGTTAAGTTGTGATATTTTCGTTAGTTTTAACGAAAATATCACGACTTAACCTAACCACTCGTCAAAGGCGTACAGTTGACCTAACGGGGTATTCAATAATTTTCCCATAAGTTTATCCCTAAATGTTCAGGGATTTCATGTACTTAACCCTACATGAAATCCCTGAACATTTTAGGGATTTCATGAAATCCTTAGTTACACAGATTCTCTGTAATATATATATATGAACACACAACAACAGAAAGTCAATTGATTGGTTGGTTGATACGTTTTACGTCCTTCGTCCAACTGATGGCACTGTAACCTCCTTCGTAACAGCAAAGGTTATGTGATGGAAGGGACCTACAGCTTTACGTGGGATTTGAACCACAGGTCATTACATCATCTAGACGCAGTGGACTGCAATCCCACATTGAAATATTACCCAGACCAACGTCTCTTAACTTCGCTGATCTAACAAGTAGCGGTGTTGCGATGTGGCCACGAGATAGCCCTGGTCCCGAAAGAAACTCAACCAGGCGTGTTCAGTTTGTTGTCCGGACTCAGCCAGGTGTGATCAGTGGTGAAAGTAATCTCTCGTTGTAGGTTTATGGATCCGAACCCCACCCCCACATCGGGGCCTACGGATCCAACAAGGAGGTCAGGATGCCCCTAAATACATGGCATTAGATGTCAACGACGGAGCACCAACACTTCTCTCAGGACGAGGGAGAAAATTCACCCACTCCTACGAGTAAAGAGACCAGAAAAATCAGGAGAAACTCCTGGCGATGGTGGCGGGGGTGGGGGGTGGGGGGTTGTCGTGGGAAGTGAAAGGGAAAACTAGTTGGTTGGTTGATCTGTTTTACGTCTTTCGTCCACCAGAGGTCACTGAGACGGGTAATAAAGCCCCCCAACCATGAAAAATAAGTTCCCTTTAAAGGAGGAACTGGGTGAGCCGAATACATTACGTGCAGCGGGCTCGTCACTATACACCCTGCTCTCCATTTATCAGGGCTACGTCGTGGTGAATGTCGTAACGCCGCTTCACGTCGATCAGCAAAGTTAAGTGATATTGGATCTGGTTAGTAGTTGGATGGGGTACTGTCCTCTGCCTCCAGATGATGTAGTGACCTGTGGTTCGGATTCCACGTAAAGCTGTGGATTCCCTACTTCATGTAACCCTACATGTTGCTTGAGACAGTCCACGGCTGGAGGCAAAACTTGTAAACTATTAGTAGGAAGACCAAAATAGTATATAAAATTAGGCAATTATTAATAACTTAAACTAATACTGAATAGTTAATTAAAATAATGGTTTTCACGTCGCCATTTTGAAACCCAAAATGGCGGAAAAATAATAGAGATTTAAATATTACATTATTTTTGGTGGGGAAACTTAAATAAATAATAAAATAAAATAAAACATTAAATTGAAGAACGAGTTATTACCCATTAAAATTATATATATATATATCAACGTAAAGAACGACGCTTTGTATAGGAGAATTAACCGCGCAAGATGAGAGCGAAAGAACGAAACAAATGAGGTACCCACCCGGGAATCGAACCCGGGATCTTCCGATTGCCGGTCAGATATGATAACCACTACACCATAGGCCTCACCCAAACAAATGTCGTAATTCCTCTACATACGTTAATTGTACTGCGTGTTTGCAGTTATAATGTGTGTGTATATATATATATATATATATATACACACACACACGAGGGGCGGTCAGAAAATAAGTTTACACGGCGTATAATCTCGTAACTAAAGGACCTACATTGATTAATTATGTTTGTATCAGGTGAATTCGTTAATCATTGTTGGCAACACTGCATGTCGATTCGGCTGCCATCTACCGTACAGTGGTTATATGAGTCAGTTGAACATTGCGGCTCGACTGGAACAGTGCCCTGTCATTTCTACGACGATATTCCGAGTCTGTCAGTGGTCAAGAATTTCTCGAGCACATTGTCACAGGAGACGAGACATGGGTTCATCACCGTACTCTGGAAACAAAATGTGCCAGCATGGAATGGGAACACATTGGGTCCCCGCGACCAAAGAAGTTCAAGATTGTGAGGTCCGCTGGCAAAGTGATGGTTACCGTGTTTTGGGACTACAAAGGCGTTTGGCTTTCAGACTTCATGCAAAAAGGCACAACAATCAAAGCAGCTGCATATTGTTCAACACTGGAACGTTTACGAGCGGCCATTAAACGTAAACGTCCTGGACTGCTCCGTAGGGCAGGGCACTGTTCCAGTCGAGCCGCCATGTTCAACTGACTCATATAACCAATGTACGGTAGATGGCAGCCGAATCGACGTGCAGTATTGCCAACAATGATTAACGAATTCACCTGATACAAACATAATCAATGTAGGTCCATCAGTTACGAAATTATACGCCGTGTAAACTTATTTTCTGACCGACCTTCGTAAATATATACCCCCTCGGTGGTGTAGTGGTTAGCGTCGCTGACTACGAATCCATCGGCTCCGAGATCGAGACCCTCTGACGGCAGGCGGCGCGCAGCAAAACCCAGCTGTTCATCCTTCCGCAATAAAGAAAGTGGTTGGTAGATAAATAGGTACCCTAGGATTCCACGTTAAACTGTAGGTCTAAGGTGGAGTGAAAAGCTTGATCTTCGTCAGAATGAAGAATTCGGTCGGAAGCAAACCAAAGGTTATATATATATACTGTATATATATGAAGCGTCCTTTTATCTCTATTTCTCAAACGTTTCTTAATACTATTAGTACTACTACTAGTACTACTACTACTAATAATAATAATAATAATAATAATAATAACATCTTGCAGTTGAGAACAAGTTTAATGAAGAAATAAAATCTACGGAAACAATGCCGAGAATTTAACAAAATTTACCACCAAAACTTTATAATTGGTTGAAAAAATAATTGTACTATTAATAAAATAGTTCCAAATACATTGTCAGTGGAAGTGAGCAGTTATTAAATTATTAATATTATCTTTTATTGTTAAATTGCTTTTTTCAACTAATTATATTTTTTAAATATTGAAACGTAAGGTTTTTTTTCCGTAGACTTTATTCATTTGCTTTTTTTTTTTTTAATATTTTTTCAAATATGAGAATTTCCTTTTCAAGGACGGTGTGGTATCATACCCCAATGCCCAATTTGTCGTTTTTCTTATTGTAAATTTAATTGTATCATGTCACTATTTAATTAAAGCTTTTTTATTAATAAATGTATAAAATACTGTATACTCTTCGGAAACTTCATATTTGAAGTCGGCTGTACATTGTTAGGTGGATATTTTCAAATATAAGAATTTGAGTAAACGTCAGTAGCTCAGTGGGTTTCGAGGTTGAGGGTTCGATCCCAAATGATGCTTTTATTAACAATCCAGAAATTAGCGCAATGGGGCGCGTTCGTCTAGCCTGAGTACTGTGACAGTTTTTGGTTCTCATCACTGATTATTACGTAATGTTGAATTAGGTGAATGTCACCACTAAAGTCACCATTAAATAACACCATTAAATTACGCAAAGGTTCCTACCTATTCTCAGGTATTTACCGGGTCATCATCGCATTTTTTGCAAACCTTAAAATTAACCCAAAACAACCAAAGCTCAAGCTTCTAATAGACCCATTACTTAATGTGGCTTCAT
>JAJOZX010000492.1:400000-415000 GCA_023014485.1 Bathynomus jamesi
CATCAGTCAGTCAGAGGTGCATCGCTGCGTTTCACTGTTCGTATTCATAACTGTTTATCGTGAATAAGTGCAGTCTAGTGAAAAAAAAACTTAAAAGTTTTTGTGGTAGTCAGTGATAGTGTGCATTTGAAGTGAGAATGAAGGACTTATTCAAACAGAGAAATAGCAGACATGCATCTCATGTATGGACTTGCCGGGTGTAATGCGGCCGCAGCAATTCAACAAGCGAGTTTCAGATGGTGGTAGACCAATCAGCGCCAGAACTGTTCAGTTGGAGGAGCAAGTCCTGAATCGCGTGGAAGGACATCCTGATGTCAGCACCCGAAGAATAGCAGCAGCAGAGGGTGTAAGATACACAACTGTGTGGAGAATTTTACGGGAACAACAGCTTTACCCATATCACATTCAAAGAGTACAAGGCCTTACTGAAGCTGATTTCCCACCACGAGAGGCTTTTTGTACTTGGTTCCTTCAACAGTGTGCTCGCGATCCTCTTTTTCTATCCTCCGGTTTGTTTTCTGATGAGGTTGTCTTCACAAAAATGGCGTGATCAATTTTCACAACACTCATCACTGGGCCGAAGAGAATCCGCATACCATCATCCAGTCAAGGCATCCAACAACAATTTAGCATAAATGTATGGGTAAGACTTATTGCCGACAACCTAATCGGTCCTTTTGTTTTGCCTGGAAGATTAACAGGAGAATCCTATTCCAATTTTTTAAGGAATGATTTAGTTTAAGCGATTTACTAGATGAAGTTCCTCTTGGTGTCCGAAATCTATGTGGTTTATACATGACGGCGCTCCGCCTCATTTTAGTCGAGTCGCCAGAGACTATTTGGATGACCGTTTCCCTGATAAATGGATAGGCCGTGGAGGACCCATTGAGTGGCCTGCTCGCTCCCCGGACCTGAATCCACTCGATTTTTACCTTGTGGGGATCATCTGAAATCCATCGTTTACGTGACACCCATTTACAACGTTGAAATGCTTCGCCAACGTGTAGAACAAGGATGCCAGAAAATCCGAGCAATACCTGGAATGTTTGAACGCGTCAGGCAGTCTATGACGAGGCGTGTTCAGGCGTGTATTCAAGCGCAAGGCGGTCATTTTGAGCACTTCCTTTAAAGGTAAGGCGGATACTTGCTGGAACACATAACGGGCTGTAACTCGGAAACAGCGATTTCGGGCATATGTTTATATAAACTTTTTTCATTGCTTTCAGGTCCTGAATCCATCCTGAAAGTGCGTCCCACATGTTATGAAACACCCTTTTGGGGGTGATATCGAGTAAAAGAGTTAATACAACATGGATGCTATTTCCAACCGTTGCGGAGCCTACGGACGTTTTAAGGTGCACGGAAAAAAGATAAACGAGAGTATTAATCTGATGTATTTTTTGCTACATTTTATGAGATACACCTTATAAATGTTCAAAATGTCCGCCTCGGTTTTCAGTGCACAGCCTTGTTCGTTCCAATCAAGAGTCCACTGCCCATTAAATCATTTCGGGATGTTCTCGTATGTAAGCAGCGGCATCCATAATCCGACGCAAGAGTTTCTCTCTCGTTTGTAGTTTGGTCTTGTAGACCATCTCTTTCATAAGGCCCATAAAAAGAAATCTAACGGGGTTAGGTCCGGAGATCTCGGGGGCCACGATATTGAACCAGCACGACCAATAAATACATCAAATTAATACTCTCGTTTATTTTTTTCCATGCACCTTAAAACGTCCGTAGCTCCGCAACGGTTGGAAATAGCATCTATGTTGTATTAACTTTTTTTACTCGATATCACCCCCCAAATCACCCCCCAAACTATTGCAGACCGGTTGTGAAACACCCTGTGTGTGTGTGTGTGTATATATATATATATATTACCTAAGATAGAGGTACCACTTTATAGTAAAAACTTAGTTTGTTACAACTGTATATAGGCAGCTTTATTGAGCAAATTTATAAAGCCTAATTTGTACAGGCCATCAATTCGTAACAAAGGTTAATAGAATTCATTTGGTAATTTATAACTTTGGTAACTTGACGAAATAATTAATGAAGTAGTTCATTAATTTGCAAGGGAGTCACCAGATTGTTGTTGTTGTTGTTGTTGTTGTTGTTGTTGTCATTTAACAAGGGTATTGATTACTTTCTCAGGGTAAAATTATGGCAAGTTTAATTTGTTTTATTAACAAGTCACAGATAAAAAACAAAATACAGATCACTTAAATAACATTAAATTGTACAATAATATTATAATTGTTTGTTTAATTAAAAGTTTAATTAATTTAATTTGTTTAATTAAAAGCTTTAATTAAAAGTTTGATCAATGACATAAAAATGAGACTTTGACGAATATTTAGATGCGGACAAAATTGAATGGAGTGACGTTTACAATCGAGCGAAGAATTTCGGTAACATGGACTGACTTGTAGGCGAAAGTCTTGTCGACTCGAGAGGACTGAGCGAGTGGTGTACCGTTATAAGTAGGCGCAAATCTTGTCGACTCGAGAGAACTGAACGAGTGATGAACCGTTATAAGTAGACGCGAGTGAAACTGAGTCTATGTAGACTCCGGGAGGTGTGGTCCGCGACACTCCTGGAGAATGACAGGAAAAATAGAAGACGAGGTAACACTTAAGTAGTTTCACATATTAATAATGGTTGACTTTTTTCTGGTTTTATGGTTGCTTCTCATAGTCCCTTGGTGATGGTCTTAGTTTGGTTCTGATGGTCGCCTTCGGTATCGTGAGAAGGTTTTACAAGGCTGACATCTGGTTTCAAATGTTGCGAAATTAAGATGGCCCTTGGTATCCGAAGACGTCCATCTGAGTCGTTCTCTGTACCTGCAAGGAACCTTTTTCGTCGTTAGTCTGAACGTAATGCTCATTAACGAAATGAATGCTTCTCGTTGTAACCTCATTCTGGTGCCTGGGGCACCTTCTTCAATATAGGTTTCTGATGTTAATGAGGACTTGCTGGTGTCTTCAGCAAATTGTGACGAATTTAACTTGGATGTGTTTGCATAGAGGGCTCAGAAAGACATCTGGACCTCATTGAGAATGGCCTGTATGGGCAGAAACCTCCTTCGTAAGGTAACCTTTTGTGGTCTCTTGATGGTGCTCTTCGATACCCACATGAGAGGTGTATTATCGTAGCGAATCTACGAAATTCTTGCAAGAAAACTATAGGCCTGTAATGAGGTGTTTTATGACCATTTCTACAAGGTGTCCGCCCCCAGTAAGCGAAAGGGAACGATGCAATAAATTCAACACCTGGGGGAGAACTGGCTCTGATGCTCCAAGTAGTGATGCGACGTTGGTTGGCACTGGGTGGCACTGTTGTGGCAAGGGGCGGTGGAGAGCCAGATCACATCTGAGCGTCGGCATAGGGAAATTGATGTCAGTAGGGGAAAAGGGAACTGCTGAAGTGGGAAGCAGTAGATCCTCGAAATTGGAAAAGGGAGGTCAGGTAGGGGAAGGGGTAGTCAGCAAAGTATGCCGGCTTCAGGTAGTCAATTGACACGACACTAGTGCGGCAGGCATGACTGACGATGAAAGTTTTGTTGCCCTTCTGCAACAACACTAGAAATATCCCATCGTACTGATACTGTAAAGGGGGCGGATGCTGTCGTTTCTAACGAAAACGTGAGTGCAGGAGCGCAAATCATCGGGGACATAATCGGCGATTACTCGATGGCGGGGGCCTTCTGGACGAAGTTCGCGCATGGTGGTTCGCAAGGCAAAGGAGTACTGTACACAAGCTCAGCCGAGGTGCATTTGAGGTCGGACTTGAGCACGGTACTGTATCCCGAGGAAAACGAGGTCGAAGACGTGGGTCCAATGTGGACCGGAAGTGGCCATCCTCAGTCACCTTCAACTGGCGGTGGAGACGTCCGACAAAATATCGGTCTGTAAGCCGTGGTTTGAATAAGAGAACATTTCAAAAGGTAGGTGAGGTTCCTTCATAGGAGGAGGGATTCGAACTGGCGGCCACGGTTGGTGGTGATGGTAGATGGGACGCGGAATCATGAGAGCCAACAGCTGACGAAGGCGCGGCCGACGGATTCCAGGGTAATGTCCAGTATCGAAATTGCCTCAGGCCAACACGTGAAGCGGTCTATGCACGTCAGAAGATACGTGCGGCCACGTGCAACCGTGGAAGATGGGAAAAGGGCCGACGAGGTCAATATGGACATGGTCGAAATGTGCGTCAGAGGAACTGAGTGCAGGCAAAAGGACCGTCGTGTGACAATGTATCTTGTCCCGCTGGTACTTCTGGCATGAGTGGGCCCATCGTCTGACGCCACGATTGTTACTGGGCCACATAGTGGGACCTGAGGAAGGACTTAGTGACACGAATGCCAAGTTGGGACGGGGAATGAATGCGGTTGAAGATGCTGCGGCGAAATTCCTCTGGGGCGTAAGACCGGAGAGTACCAATGGAAGTGTCACAAGCATGGGCGTCGACAGGATGTTTTCCAGGGGATGGAAAACTTTTGGGTACATGCAACTATATATATGTATATACAGTATATTATTTAATGGACAATGTTAATGAAGTGGGCACTACTCGGAAAACAAGAAATACATTCTTCTGGGAGCATTGCCAATTTTTTTTTACAACCTTCTCCAGAAACTCGGCCTTGTTTTTATTAACTTTGTCTCTGTGAACGTTCATCACGCAAAGTCCGGAAATACGATCATCTGTCATTGATGATCGCAGCCAGGTTTTTACCCGTCGCAAAGTACCGAAGGACCGTTCAACTGCGCATGTCGTAGAAGGTAATATCAAAGCAATCAGGATTGCGTTACATTTTAAGCCATACCATGGATTGCTCAGCCAGGTTATCAATATGATATACATCAACTATACTCTGCACAATCTGGCTGAATTGTTCCCAAGTTAGGTTTGCCATCCGTACAGGTTGAAGTGAGAATATGCCAAATTCAGGGGCATTGTCTCTGCAAACCTGATCTGGAGGGATAATATGATTGAGTTGAGATATCGTATATACATCAACCGGCGAAAGTATTTTTCGACAGTGGAACTTCCAGTGTTTGAGTAAAACATTTGACGAGTGCCCAGCCGTTGGATCTTGAGATCTACACCTATTTCATCTGCAACACTTTCCACTTTCCGGAATATGTCCTCGTGGAATCTGTTTTCCGCCTGTTCACGATGGTCGGGTACAATGGACAACACCTGTTGAACATGTCCTTGAACCTTCAACAAATTCAGCTGAACAGCCTGTAGAGCTGTGCCATTGGCTCTAATATGTCTGAATACTTAACCATTACCGTTAATAAAACCAAAAAAGTTGTTGTTGTCCCTGTCGCACGTAGTAATTGATGAGCTTTTTTGACGAACCGGAGTGTTGCAGTTTCCTTCTATGACATGTTCAGGTGATCGAGGATAACGCCAAATTCTATAAGAACGTTCTCATACTTTTGTACTTGGCAGTCCAACGTGTCTCACAAAGGAGAGGCACGTTTGGAATATTTCGTCTCTTCGATGGGCTTCCACGAAAATAACTGATAATAGATTTCACTGTCCCCATTGTATTCCTAATCTCATTCCACTGATTAAGGTCGTTCACTACAAGGATCAGCCGATGAAAAGATCGGTAAACAAAAGCAGCATTAATCTTGGCCTGCACCTCTCCCTCCTTTCTCTCCATGATTGAACAACCATCATACCCCTGTCCAAGAAGCTTGTCCAAACTCAGGCCAAACCTTGAGCATTGTTCTATAATCTTGTTGGCAAGTGCTCTAATGGAGCAAACCGTAGAAACTCTTCATGAATGGTAATATTCTCACAGCTAGTGTCAACAAATATGACACCAATAGGTAATTGCTCGGTGCCAAAAGTATCAGCAGTTTAATCTGTAATAATTGAAAAGCCAATGGAGTTGTTGACTTTGGAGACATTACTTTCCCTTATCGCGTCTTCACATAACTTCTAAAGACATTTTGTGTTGGCACAGAATTATAACGAGCATTATTAGGGACATTTTCCAAATGATTGCGCAAAATTAGATCACCTGTCTCTGCACGAAATTGGTACATATTATGCACATTGCCTGATGTGCTATCTTTCCCATGTAAAACAATATCACGTGTCCCACAAAATACCATATCTGATAAAATAGAGAGCAGCTTGGAGCGATTTTCCTCAATCAATCCCCGGACGACACATGCATTCTATAAACTAAATTTAGTTCTCGTTTGTTCCGAATCATCAAAAAGTTGTTAGCATCTTGTAGTGTATTTTTGTGCCAAAAGGATTTTATATGATTTCTAGCACTGTCGTGAAAATCTTTATACTTGGTGGAGGCCTTTGTAATAAAAGCTCCCTGCAAACCACGATGGACGGCCTGAGATGAATAAGCAAGCCATGGGGGATACATATTGAGCCATAGATGTCAAAAGCATCGTGAACTGGTTATGTCTGCAGTGTCTACCTTGAAATCATATTCAAGATCAGGAGTGTATGTTTTTGTTAACAGATCGTATCTTATGTTATCTGTCAAAGTCTTGGCCCGACTAATGTAGACACCAATATCCAAATGATAATGTGGCGTTTGTTCAAAAGTTACTACCGATGTGGGAGACTTGATCTACAGTCAGGGCTAATGCTGACACCCTTGGGACCTACTTTGATTCAAATGATTTCTTTTTGATTTCCGAATCCTCCTTATCACTTTGTGGTTTTCGGTTTTTCATAAACTTCGGTACATCCATTTTTTCTGGGATATAATTGTATTATACTACGATTAAACAAAAATTAATTGAATTAGTTAATTAGCGTGGCAGTGACAACAAGTGTACCACTGTAATGTTAAATAGCAACTGAATAGCTACTCAGTTATAGGCTACAACTAATGTACCAGTATAGATCTTAAATTAAATTGCACTTAAATTACACTGATCAATGACTTAAGTTATTATTATACTAATGTAAAATCAACAACAAAGCAATTACTAAATTAATCCTTTATGATGCAAGATTTCCTTTATAATGATGCTTCCCGCATGCGATCAATTTCATCAATGGAGTCTCGCGATTCCCATTTCCAACCCCACGTGGGTTCCAGTTTTATGTAAAGTTTAATATTGCTCTAATGAATTTTCTATTCTACCCCTAAAACTAAGTTAATTCTTTACCAAACGTAGGTTTCGCCTCGCTTTCCTGAGCCAAGACCAAAGATTTGTGCTGCCAAAAAAATTAAATGTGGTGACCCAAAAACTGCAGTTTTGAGACGCCTAACTGGTATTTTCTCTTGATTTGCTGCAAGGACGTCCCTCACTTCATAGGCAATTAATGGAACGAGTTCCAAAGCAGTACGAGGTCAGTTTTGGAGAAAAAATTTCGCCCGTGAAGATTGTCAGAGAAATTCTGTAAATGGAGGTGAAATAGCGGTCTGGCACAGTGCTTGTGTTGAGCGCCCTGTAATCACCGACGGGCCGCCAGTCGTCCAGAATCTTTTTGGGAATGTATGAATGGGAAACGCCTAAGAGCTTTTGAGTAGTCGTACGATGCCCAATCCAATCATGTGGTCGAATTCGGCGTATACAATTTGTAATCGATCGGATGCAAGACGGCGGGGGCGTGCCATTGTGGGTGGGCCGGTGGTTTGGATATGATGAACTACATCGTGTTTGACGGAAACTTCACGATTGCAAGAGCGCGTGACCGACGGAAAATCTAAAATCAGTTGCTCGTACGGTGACCTTGGATGAGATCTAAACTAACTAGGTGTCGCATTGTTCCGAGTGAGGTGACGCCGTGCATATTGAGGTTAGTTACTTGGTCGATTAATTCGGGGCATCTTAGGTCTCCAAAAGATTGAAATGATGAAGGAAATCGGCGCCCAAAATTAGTTGATTCGCGCCTGCAATAGTAAAAGACCCAACGAAAAATTCGACATAATCCCAGATTGAGAATAAGGGATTTTTCCCATTAGAATTTTATTGGAGAGAAACTTACTGCGTGCGCTTCGAAGATCGGGCGGGGATGCAAACGATCTTCCCGAGAAGAAGGAATAATGCTGACCTCGGCTCCAGCATCGACCAGAAAACGTAACTTACAATTAGGGTCAGTGATGCGGAAGAATCGTACTCCGGTTGAGAAGCCTTGGGCACCAGACGCCATCAGTGCTCGGCTAAAGGGTTTCCCGGCATACGACAAGGTGTGGTACACCCACGAGCTTCATTACTGTACCGCTGGTGGGCACCATCGTTGTGGGACGTGGGGATCCGAGGCTGTGGTTAGGGGTTCTCGCGTGGTGGCATTCCTGAATTGTTACAACATAGTCTTCATCATGAGAGTCAATGTTCAGTCTGCGAAAGATTGGAAAAGGGAGGGGGAGTGGGGTGAACTGAAGCGGCGGCCACCTGCAGCGCTTCAGCATCTATAATGCGATCCAGCATATTTGCCAGCTTTTCGAGTGGAGATGTCGTTTCCTGGCAAGCACGCGCTGGACGCTGGAAGACAAACATTGAATGAAAAGGTGGCGGAGGAAAGAACGTTCGATAGCGGCGCTGAATCACCCAAAGAACTGTTGCATGTGACCCATGAATTTCGATGGTTTCTGTATCACCGAGTTCCTCCGCTGAAAGTAGGCGTCGCGTCGCAGCCAGTTCTGATCGGACATTCCAGTTCTTGTCAAAAGTGCTGCCTTCACTTTCTTGTAAGGTTCCTCCTTTGACTTTGCTACGAGGACGTCCCTCACCTCACATGCAATTTCTGGAGTGAGTTCCGAGGCGACATGGCTGAATTTCTTGGCACTGCTCGTGATGCCACGAACTTCGAATTGGTACTCGATTTGCATAAACCATACTGGGGATCTACAAGCCAAAATGTGGAAATCTTGGCGGCGTCAACTGCAGCAGTCGACGAAGTGTCGATGTTCGCGGTATCTTCGGGATGCATAATATCTGATATGAAACGCGCAAAGTTCGTAAAAAAATTATATATAAAACCCTTATTCTTAAAATGAATACAAAAGCTAATGGCGTAAACATGTTCTTACGTTTGAAACACAACTAAACGTTTCAGTAATTACTGTTAACTGTTTTCCTATCATCAATCATAATAAAAGAAAATATACACCTCATATTAAGGATAAGAAAACAGTGTATACCAGAAAATTCTCGAAACACTTGGTTGGTTGGTTGACTTAAAAACATGTTCGAAACATTGATAATGGTACCATGTAACACTCTATATATATATATATATATAGATAGATAGATAGATAGATAGATAGATAGATAGATAGATATATATATGTGTGTGTGTGTACACACGTAATGAACGGTAAGACTTTGGATGTATTTAAGTAACTATATGATTAATTAGTTAGGCAACTGATACATATAAAATTTACGCCTTAATTAATAAAACTTACGCCTTAACACTTCCAGTTTATAATTAAAGCGTCGTTTTTTCTCTTTTTCTCTTCCAGATTTCTACTCACGTAAGTTTTCTTACGTCTTAACTTGGAAGAGGGAAAATGTCATCCAAAAGCTTTTTAAACCTACAAGAAAACAGTGACGAAATAATGGCGTAAAAAGAGGAATTAGAGGCGTAAAGAAGACAAATATGACGCGTTAATTGGCTGGTTGTTAAGAACTTCTTCATATAACTCCAACATCAAGAGTTAAAGGAGTGTATTTTGTTAAAAAAATACAGATAAGAAATAGTTTTTTGTATCTAATAATAATAATGATGATGATGATGATGATATGGATGTATTTAATGATACACAAATAATTGTAATAATTATATTGAAAATTTTACTGAGCTGTGAGCTTATGTATACAGTAGTTACGTTTTGGTAAATATATATATATACACACACGAGTATTAATAATAATAATAATAATAATTAGCAGTTTACGCAATTATCATGATATAATATATATACAGGGTGTCCCAAAAGTAATGCCTAAAAATAAACTTTGAAATTTTTTTTATTATAAATGATGGGGTTAAAGAACAATGATAAAAACAGGCATGAATGCTTTAAGTTTTGTTTAATATAGTTAGTAAACCTCCACATGATATCCACTGTTCACAATAACAACTACACTACGTTCCAAATTATTAAGCAGATTGCATTTTCTCCAATGTTTTCAAAGTTTTCACCGATTTCTATGAAATTTATAGCAAATAATTACTATATATAGAAGCACTGATGGTATTCATTTCGATAAAATATTTTAATAATTAAAATAATTATCTCTTTTTATTGAAAAATATGTAAAATATTGTGTTCCGAATTATTAAGCAAGTATTCTGTTTACGGATCTAAATGGTGAAAATGGGTAAGAAGAAGGATTTAACATTAACTGAGAAAAGAAAAATAGTCAAGTTACTCGCTGAAAATATAAAATCTATTGAAATTGCGAAGCAGTTTGGCAGAGCTTATCGAACTGTAAACAAGTTTGTAGCGGAGGGTACCAAACTGAGGCAGCGAAGTGATAAAGGAGCTATAAGAAAAGTAACAAGCGGCAGATATCTGTAATCAAGCGCAAATTGCAAAGCATCCATTGTCCTCAAGTAAAGAGGTTTTTGAGCAGGCTGGCATACATAATGTACCAAGAACATCTCGATGTGGAATCCTCCAAACAATTGGCAAGACGTGTAAACCTACGATTCAGTCACCATTAACACCCAGGTACAAGAAGCAGCGTGTTGAATGGGCGCGTCAGTACGTGAAAACAGATTTTAATACGGTATTGTTAACCGATGAATGAAGAGCAACCCTTCAGGGATCTGATGGCTGGTCAAGAAGATGGATTGCTAAGGGTCAATCTCTACCATGGAATAAGGTTTTCTTTTAGAAAGTTTGTGTAAGACTGGGCATTCATTTTTACACCATCAGGCACTCTGTATGGGACAGCTACTTCATTGCCTCTCAATCCTGCCCAAAACATGACACCACCTCCACCTTGTTGGCGTCTTAGTCTCGATGGTAGAAATTGGCTCTCAGCAATCCATCTTCTTGACCAAACATCAAGTCCCTCAAGGGTTGCTTTTCATTCATCGGTGAACAATACAGTATTAAAATCTGTTTTCAGAACTGACGCGCACATTCAACACGCTGCTTCTTGTGCCTGGGTGTTAATGGTTGTTGAATTGTAGGTTTACACGTCTTGCCAATTGTTTGGAGGATTCTACATTGAGATGTTCTTGGTACATTATGTATGCCAGCCTGCTCAAAAACCTCTTTACTTGAGGACAATGGATGCTTTGCAACTTTGCGCTTGATTACAGATACCTGCCGCCTTGTTACTTTTCTTATAGTTCCTTTATCACTTCGCTGCCTCAGTTTGGTACCCTCCGCTACAAACTTGTTTCCAGTTCGATAAGCCCTGCCAAACTGCTTCGCAATTTCAATAGATTTTATATTTTCAGCGAGTAACATGACTATTTTTCTTTTCTCAGTTAGTGTTAAATACTTCTTCTTACCCATTTTCAACATTTAGATCTGTAAATAGAATACTTGCTTAATAATTCGGAACATCATATTTTATATATTTTTCAATAAAAAGAGATAATTATTTTAATTATCAAAATATTTTATCGAAATGAATACCATCAATGCTGCTATATATAGTAATTACTTGCTATAAATTTCATTGAAATCGGTGAAAAACTTTTGAAAACATTGGAGAAAATGCAATCTGCTTAATAATTTGGAACGTTGTGTAGTCTAATTCTACGTTCAAATTCTAAAAAAGCTGAACGTAGGAAATCTGGTGTAAGTGATGCGCATACCGTATGTCATAAAAAGGCGCTTAGCAACAAGGTGCTTAGCTTAACTTAGCCTAGCTCCTTAACCTAACACATCAAATAGCCTCGTACTGTAGTTGATACCGGAAGTTAAGTGCCATAAACTGTTTAAATGATGAATTTTGAAATCAGTGAGTAATTTCCATGTCTGAAATTTAGAATTTGAACGTAGAATTAGACTAGTTGTTGTGAACGGCGGATATCATGTGGAGGTTTACTAACTATATTAAATAAAACTTAAAGCATTCATGCCTGTCTTTATCATTGTTCTTTAACTGTATCATTTATAATAAAAAAAATTGTAAAAGTTTATTTTTAGACCATACCTTTTGGGACACCCTGTATGTATATATAATTATTAGATATAAAGCTAAAATATAGTAATTTTTGTTAATATATATATATATATATATATATATATACAGTCACGCAGGAATAAAATGAACGCCCATAAAGTAAATAAAGCTTTAATTTTAATGTAGAGGTTTGGGAAAAAAGTTTGACTAAAAACAAAATTTCCGAGAAGCATAAAAAATTACTAATTCTTAATAATTGGGTTTTGTTTTGAGAGTTTCGTTACTTTTGCCAAAAACGAATAAAATCTCCAAAGAAGAATAAAATATTACCAATTACTAATTTTTTTATGCTTTTTAGATTTGTATTTTTCTAGGCGAACTTTTTTCCGAAGTTGTATGAGGTGACCCAAAAGTCACGATCGGCGAAATGTATTTATTATTTTTATAATGTTTTTTTTTTTATGAAATGCAAACCTTATATATCAAAATTTTTTTTTTTCTTTGGTATGGATTCCGTCAAACGTGCTGAGACGTTTAAATGCGCGGTTTGTTACTTTCCAAACTTTGTTAGAATAAAGCCGATCCGATCGTGACTTTTTTTTTTTGGACCACTCTGTAAATATATATGTGCAGATATTAAAAATATATCTATATATTTTTTTTTTAATGTAATTAATATCTTGTAGCTTTTCCCACGTTGTGGCGTCGATCCGATTTGCGAAATTTTGTGGAGAACTGTGGTCCAAATTTTGTCAATATTTTGGTCAATTTTTTTCTTTACAACCGATACTACAGCTGTTTTTCGCAACTGTTTATCAAGATGCTCCAAGACGCACTCAACAGTATTCTTATCTGGGCTTTCTCTTATCTAAGATATGACTCTAGTCCTTTGTGTCTCTTCCATTAAGTTGTATATTGTGAAGTGTGACAGGTTGCACAGTCTTCTTACAACTCAAGCGTGTTAAAGTTTTGGAGTTATTTTTGATGAAACAATGAAAAAAAGACAGTTTTCAAGAATGGATATATATATATATATATATATATATATATATATATATATATATACACACACACACACACACACACACGAGTATATCGTACATTCCAATATCTCTTACTTATTCATATTATTCCTGCAGGGATCTGTATACTTTCAAATTATTCATACATTTTCCTTCAATTTGAAAACTCAAATCCAAACTGATTTCGACAAGTTTTATTCATGTTTTAAGATGCGGACGTGTGTTTATAACACAAGAGTAGATTGTTGAGTGCTCTGGAGTACTTTCTTTTTTATATATATATATATCACTATTGATTATAAGATATAATTAAAATGTACTTTTCAACCAGCCTCTTAATTCCCCTACTTTCTAATAAGTCATAAATGAAATGAAAGTATGTAAAAATGATTCCCTCACATTCTGTTTTAGAGAATTTATTTTACTGTGAAAGGACCTTTAAAAAATAATATATATATATATATATATATATATATATATATATATATATATATATATATATATATATGTATATTATTTTGTTGTACAATTTACATTGCATTAGTTAAGTTTGTGGGATAATATATTGATTAGGTGATATTACGAGTGTATAATATACAGTGCGTTCGAAAAGTCCCTCCGCAGTGCTATTTAAACGCATAGGAAATTGAAAAACTACAATGTTTTCATTCAACCATGATTTAGTGATTTTATTACATAACCTTTTGATTTTACACCATGTATTGAAAGTGTTTTCCACCATTTTGCAGGCACAGAGCAACTCGTCTACACTTGTTGTCAAACACTTTTTTTAAAGGGTTGGTTGACTGTGGAGAGACTTTTCGAACGCACTGTAGTACGAAAACTTTTGCTCTTGATGACGAACGAAGAATGTTGCCAGAAATAGAGTTTTTAAATTATATTATATTATTTATGGTGCAGGGTGATTCAAAAATTAAGCCACACTTTCTAAAAGTTATTAAAAATCAATGGACTTGACTTACTTTCATGAAACTTTGCACGATTGCTGTGAAAGGGGGGGAGTTTCTTTAACGGACCCGCAACATTCCTAAACCTTTCTCTCCTTTTCGAGGATACCCGACTCATTCGTGTTATGTAATTTTTTATTACGGGCACTAACAACGTTTCAACAGAAATGGAGTGAGTCTCCCAGTTTCACGTTCAGTAGCTGCTTTTAGAGCTTTCAATGTCTTGGGATTTTCTTTGGAGATCCTGTGGACAGGATCTTCAAAGAAAGATGTAAAATACACGTCAAGGTCAGGTGACAGAGGAGGCTATGAAGGACCACAGTCATGAAGGTTGGCGGGGAGGGGGGTACCACCAGCTAGACAATACTTTCGGGCCAAAATGTTCATGCAAAAGGTTCAAAACAAAAGTCTTCCCCCGTCAGTAGACCTCAGTCCCTGAGATTCCTTTTTATGGGATATCTATGGGATATCTATTTTATGGGATATCTAAAGGACAGAGCAAAGAAAATCCCAGGACAGTGGACGCTCTAAAATCACCGATTATAAACGCGAAACATTTCTGCCGAAACGCTGGAGGCCGTAAAGAGAAATTACATTACTAGAATTTGTCGCGTAATCTCGCAGAGGGAAGAACACTTTGAGCATGTTCCTTACCTGAAGAGAAGCCTGCCCTCCTTCTACAATAATGGTGACGAGTGTCATAAATTGAAGTTAATTCCTTGAATTTAATTAATTTTTGAATGTGTGACATAATTTAAGAATCACACTGTATAATTATATGAGAAAGAGAGAGAGAGAGAGAGAGAGAGAGAGAGAGAGAGAGAGAGAGAGAATCCCACGGTCTGAAGTTTCCTACACTCGTCATGACGTGAAACAAGCAACCAACTACCTAAACTTTAGTTGAAGAAGCAGCTG
>JAJOZX010000492.1:420000-442500 GCA_023014485.1 Bathynomus jamesi
CTTCTCGCCTTTTTCATTCGTTTTTCGGTTTATAATTTCTGTATAATAAACAACAATATAATAATCAATGTAATAACAAATTTATAATTTCTGTAACAAATAATAATGCAATATTAAATGTAATAAATTTAATAATAAATGTAATAATTATGTAAAAATAAATAAATAATAGAATCTATATATACAGAACAAGAAGATAGTTTTAAATTTGTGCGAATGTACTTATAAGCGGGTCCCTTTAATAAAAATGACCTTCCATGTCGGGAGAACGGGATCTAACCTAGGTGCGAATTTCTTAATGGTCCCTGGACTGTTTTCCCTCTTGTTTTTGGTTCATTCGTTTTTCTGTATCCACCCGAAGAGGATGCCAGTGGGCATCGAAACTGTTGTGGAAATAAACTCTGTCTATTAGAGTGGGTTTTAATTATCATATTTTGTAACCTACTAACGATAACAGTATATCATGATGTTAGCCCGGCCTAACTCTGTTTGAAGGATTCTGAAGAAATGAATGACGAAATATCATTTACAGATACTGCGCTGTGACCTCATACCAAATCTTACCTTAAATTAATTTTAATTAAATACACAATTTCAAATAAACTTTATTAATGTTTCATTAATATTATTAAATGCAATCGAACGAAAAGCAGATCTTTTTTTTTAATATACCAAAACACTCGTCTATACATCTTTACTCTGCTAAAATTGGGGGTTCCTCTGGGAGCAACTCTTGTGCCCCTACTGTTTAACTTTACGATTATGGTATTTTTTTCAGTTTCAGCGTGAGAGAGTACGTAAATCATACTGCGTTTGTTGGTTTTATGAAGTCTATTAGTGATTTCATTTCCCGACTTCTACAGTTTCGTTATTCTATCTTACGAGTGGAGACCCGTAAATAAATTAGGTTTTAATGTAGGGAGAAATAAATTCATAATTTTACACCTAAATATTTTTGACTGACACCTCCGTCGTTAAGATTCATTTAGGGAATATTTATCTATGAAGATAAAATTAATCGAACCTTATGGTAAAAAATTCAACAAAGCTCTCGTATAATAATGATTTATATTACAAAGAAATTTTACTAAAAAATGTAAGTGATATTTATAAATCTGAAAGGGGTGAATTTATGTCTATTATTATTTATTTCCCAAAATAGAAGAAAAAGTATACGATACGTTAACAAATCTTAGATGACAACGTAACTATTATACTGAGAAAATAGCTATTTATAGGTTGGCACGGCCGTAGTCAACAGTGATACCCAGAATATCTTCTAAGGGAGCTGGCTCAGACTGGAATAGTCATTATCCTTTTGAGAACAAAGTCAAGGTCGACAAAGGCAAAAGGAAGATGGGTCAAGTGGGAAGAGTAAAAGGGAGGAATGAAAAGCATTGGGTGAACTATAATGAAGTTCACGCAAACCTTCTACTTCTCCGTTCTTCCTCTTGAGCTGAGAGCGATGAAATTATTTTCAATTCTTAAAAGAAAATTGTTCACATGTTCTCCATTATGAAGTATCACTATGTTTATTTCATTGTTAGCAATTTTTAGTGTTCACCAGTTTTGTCTTTAGTTGTGTTGCTTATTATTACGAGGTATTATCGTCTCTTTCACTAATTATGGGCTTAATATTCTTTCGTGTACTGTAAAGTTTAATTGATCCATACAGATCACCGTTATTACATTTTAATTGTTCCATTGTTCCATTCGAACCGATTATGGAACGATTTTTAATTAATTATATTTTAGATGTCGATATAATTGGTTGAAAATTAGTCCAGAAGGGGAAGTTTTTCAACTGCTTTTATGATAGACTATCAGTTTTACAAAGAAACCGCTCCATAATTCACTCATGCAGCAAATGGAACAATTAATCTTTTTAAAACAGTGTTCTGTATGGAACAACTTGCTTTATTGGACCGATTTTGAACCAGTTATACACTGTAAATTAAAATTGTTTCATACAGACCACTCTTTCTAAAAATATAATTGTTCCATTTGAGCCGAATATGGAACGATTTCTTGGCAAAATGGTGGCTCATCCCTTTTTTTACGGAACGATTTTGAATCAATTTTTAATATAATTTGTTAAAACTGTCCAGAAAGGAAAGTTGTTCCAACACTGTGAAGTAAAGTTGTTCCATACGGAATATCGTTTATAAAATTTAATTACTCCATCAACTGCATGAGCCGATCATGGAGAGATTTCTTCGTAAAACGATGTTCCATCATAGAAACTGTTGGAACATCTTTACATTTTGGACCAATTTTGAGTCAGTTTATATCGAAGTAAAATTAAAAGTGATTCCAAATTGTTCCATATTCGTTTCAAATGCAGCAATTACGTCCATAGAAACTGTGGTCTGCATGGAACAATTTTAATTTACAGTGTATCAACTGTAAAAATAAAATTTTTAAAAAATACTATATTCGGTCAAATGGAACACTTTTTCTTTTTTAGAAAGAAACGATGGTCTGTATAAATGGACAACCTTACTTTACAGGATAGTTAAAACTGAAAATACTCGTACGTGTTACATTCAGCCTATCCCTCCGCGCTTGTCAGCGTTCGTAGTTCAATGGATAACACCGTTTCCCTATAAACGAAGTGAAGACACTGAGGTGTTGGGGGGGGGGGTTGACTACCGATAATGCTAGTAATACTAATCAATACTTTCTATAATTAGCAAGATCTGCGTCCGAATTGTTCTTTACTCTACGTACAATCAAGTGTCTCTTATTCGTAATTCTCTTAACCTAAGACTGCAAAGGCGAATCAAATTATCATGCATAATGGGGTCCAACTGGACCCCGTTATGCATTCTAGGGTTAATTTATTTCCTATTAATTGAAATATTATAATTTATAATATACCCTTTGTGACATAACATTATTGGATATACCCTTTGTGTCATAACATTATTGGGTATACCCTTTGTGTCATAACATTATTGGGTATACCCTTTGTGTCATAACATTATTGGGTATACCCTTTGTGTCATAACATTATTGGGTATACCCTTTGTGTCATAACATTATGGGGCAATAAACTGTCTGTCCATCTCTCCAATTGACACTGTACCCACGCTGAGAAATTAGATATTTAAATAAATATAATATAATATGAGTGAAGGTACAGTATATGCAACTATACTACTGATAAATAGGGGGTTGACGAAGTTAAATAGACACTACGATGATGGTCCTCAAGAACAAATGGCTTTAAAGCCCATCAATGGAATGCCGAAACGCGTATCAGCTTTACATAACGGAAAGAGGAAATCAACACGATTCTAAATATATTAATTCAATAAATCTGTTACTATTTATTGACTTTTATTATCAAATCAAAAAAAAAACTATGAAAAACCAGAAGGTGTCCATTGACTTTTGTCAACCCTCCGTACATACCTCTAAAAGGGACATTTTCCCTCTTTGACTCACTGATTTTGTAAGTAGTTTTCAGCTGACGCTTTCAATGACGTCCGTTTTGATGTTTCGGTTAAAATTCTATTATTTGTAATTTAAATATTTGCAGGCAAAGCAAACATGCCTGTTTGACGTGCTTGCAAGAAACATTTCATCATGTTACATAAATAAAAATCAAAGAAGTGTTTCGCGCATGACAAGTTTGAACATGTTTGCTCCGCTTATCATTGTATCCCCGTATATGCTATTAACAGGATTATGAATGTGGAATAAAAAGTAAATAATTATTTTTTTAAGTTTTAACACTGTAAAAGTTGCTACAGTTTCTTATCAAAGCGCGATTTGAGGCATGATTTGAAGCAATTCTACCAACTATATATATATATATATATAATTTTATATATATATATATGTATGATGCAAACCCACAAGAAAAAAGGAAACATTATTCCAAGGCCTTTCGTGTATTCAACAGTACATCTCATCATTCCCTGATGAGGTGTACTGTTGAATACACGAAAGGCTTTGGAATAATTTTTTTCTTTTTCTTGTGGTTTACATCATTCATTCATTTCACGTGTTTAAGGGTGAAATTCATCCCCTATATATACTGTATGTGTATATATATTCGATGTCAAAAGTTTTGCCACATTTACAACTGAATTTCTTTACGTGTTTCGTAAAACTGTGCTTCATATTTGGTTCCAAGAGTTCAAGTATGGGTTTCCATGGCAACCACTATAAAACGCTTAAAGAAATTGAGTTATAAATCTCACTATTTACAAAGTAGTGATGTTAGAAGAATTTTGACATCGAATATATATATATATATATTGAAGGTTATCACTTTTGTTGATGATTGTGATGCGTCTCCAAATCGGTGAAGGCTAAAGAGTAAAGATCTCGGTGGGGTTCGATTCCACTGGCCTTGGAGTATCGAGGTTGCCGTATAGATTCTCGGGCATCAGGATGGCATCGATGCTTGGGGTGGTAAGCCACTTAATAGGATGATTAATGAATGAGGTTGGCTTACATAATTTATTGTGATAACTAGTGGGAATAAATGAACCAGCCTGATGGCGCAAGGTTTTTACGGACTGTATAGGGTTATAGTCAAAGAATGTTTTGTTTTTGTTTTTTTCTGTTTAAGGTGCTTCAACCCTGCTGGATTATTGGTCCCGGGTGCGGCTCGACTCGGCCTTTTATAACATCCCGAGTCTCGCACATGCGCATTGGACCCACGCCTTGAGGGCTTGACATTATTTCCTATAGTGCGTACCAGAAGCAAGCAAAGGCTCGTCATTCTAGTGTATATATATATATAAACCTCTGGTTAGCTTCCTCCCGAATTGTTCATTTTGACGAAGGTCAAGCTTTTCATTCCACCTTATATATATATATATATATATATATATATATATATATATATACAGGGTGGGTAAAAAAAGTGACCCCTTAGAGGTAAACTGCCATATTAAAAAAAGTAAGGGGACTGAAGCTCCCAAACTTCATAGATGCTTACCTTAGCATGTTGTTCGTCTTAATTGAGAAGTTGCTCGATGTGTCCCCCTTCCTGCTCAACGCGGGCTTCCAAATCTGGACGCCACTGATCTATACACCTGTTTACATATCGTTGAGACACCTCCTAACCGAGCAGAATTCTTTCGCGTAGTTCATCTATGTCTCTTATATTGGTACCAGGGATGTAAACTTTGGACTCCAGGGCTTCCCAAACACCATAATTTAGTGGTGAAAGGTCGGGACTACTAGCTGGCCACATAGTGGGTTCGATAAAATCCGGTGTTTCGTTCTCAAGGAATGTGACAGTTTGGCGTGCTCTGTGAGCAGGGGCTCCATTTTGTTGGAAAGTATATCTTTCACTCTATCTAACTGATATTCGACGAATTAGTGGTGAAAGATATACTTTTCAACAAGATAGAGCCCCTGCTCACAGAGCACGCCAAACTGTCACATTCCTTGAGAACGAAACACCGGATTTTATCGAACTCAATATGTGGCCGGGTAGTAGCCCCGATCTTTCACTACTAGATTATGGTGTTTAGGAAGCCCTGAAATCCAAAGTTTACATCTCTGGTACCAATATAAGAGACATAGATGAACTACGCGAAAGAATTCTGCTCGGCTGAGAGGTGTCTCAACGATATGTAAACAGGTGTATTGATCAGTGGCGTCCACGTTTGGAGGCCTGCGTTGAGCAGGAAGGGGAACACAGCGAGCAACTTTTCAAGTAAGACGAACAACATGCTAAGGTAAGCATCTTTGAAGTTTGGGAGCTCTAGTCCCATTACTTTTTTTAATATGACAGTTTACCTCTAAGGGGTCACTTTTTTTACCCACCCTGTATATATATGATGCAAACCCACAAGGAAAAAGAAAAATGATTCCAAGGTCTTTCGTGTATTCAGAAGTACACCTCGTCAGGGATTGAAGGGAGAAGGCGAGATGACAAAAATATATATAACGGGACAGAAAAACAAAAAGATTAGCACCTGATTAACAAGAGTTAATTAGAGGCAGAAGGTATTTTAACAGGATATTGTCAATTTTATACATTCCTGCACTGTTATTGAAATTATTTTTAAAATGGATAAATGCACATTCTAGAATATTCCTTTCAATTATATCTCTGCTTTTAACGAGGGCTTTAGAACTATCCCACTTGATACTATGATTACATCTATACATATGGTTAAACAATGCATTAGAATTATTTGCTAAAGCGCTCGTTAAAAACAGATATAATTGGAAGTAATATTCTAGAATGTGCATTTATCCATTTTAAAAATAATTTCAATAACTGCGGGAATGTATAAAATTGACAATATCCTGTTAAAATACCTTTTGCCTCTAATTAACTCGTGTTAATCAGGTGCTAATCTTTTTATTTTTCAGTCCCATTGTACATATGTATATATTTTTGTCATCTCGCCTTCTCCCTTCATTCCCTGACGAGGTGTACTTCTGAATACACGAAAGGCCTTGGAATCATTTTTCGTTTTCCTTGTGGATTTGCATCATTCATTCATTTCACGAGTTTAATTGTGAGATTCATTCCATGTGTGTGTGTGTGTGTGTGTGTGTGTGTGTGTGTGTGTAGAAGAAGATTGTAGACGCCAATCGACCACGGAAGTACTCGGGGTGGGGGTGGGGAGACGTTAGGAAGGAGACAGGGAGTGCTGGAACTTCCATTTCTCCTGTCACTGTCCTCCTTAGCTGATCTGTTTTCGTGTCTCATCTACCTTGTGAGCAGTCCTGCGTGCTCTCAAACACACGTTTCTCCCTCTATTCTTCATGCCACATACATGCATCTGACACAAAACAAATCTTTTCAAAATTTCTAAAACAAAACAAAAATGGCATCATTGAACCTTGGAGACCTTGTTTTTGGCTCTCTTTCTTCTGTGGAGGGGTGACTTTTGCGAGCGTTTGCCCTTGGCCCCATCTTTCCTACAAAATATAATATATATATATATACACAGGGTGTCCGGGCTTAAATGGCAATAAAATAAAACATTATATATGTATTGTATTGCCATTTAAGCCCGGACACCCTGTGTGTATATATATTACGCAATAATAACAAACACAGATACGCTACACACTAGGAAATAATTTTAATTTAATTAATTTGCTTTCGCAATGTTAAAAGTACAAATCACAAAAGGAGAAAATGCCTTTCTTCATTTTTAAACATTTCATTCGTAAAAAGTAGCTGAAATCCCCCCAAAATGCCGACGAACTTTGTTTAAATAAAGCATTTTTTTTGTTTTATAAAAGGTAGATGCTAAAACAAAGAAAGTTAATTGTAAAATTGGTTGTAAATAATTGTAAAAAATTAATTGAAACCATTCATTTTACTACTTTTTGCATAATATTTCATTGCCTTTGTTTAGCTTAAATGAAAGAATATAATTTTATTGTGGTTTGCAATTTATGGGGTGTTCCATAAATTTTTTTTTTTTTAGAAGAAAAACATTGTTTCTCTCAAGTTTTTCTTTACATTTTACATGTTATTAATCACTTATATTAATTTGCATTACGTTTATTTACTTTTTTTTTTTTTAATTAGATTACATACAATGAGGAAAGGTTTTTTTAAAGTGTGATATTTTTCTTAAAAGAGTAAAATGGATTAATTTGACAAAAAAGAGAGTTGCTGGCGGATGGTCTTCCTTTTTCTTAGTTAGAGAGGTCTAACGTCCATTCTGAAATAATTTTGAGCCAGTACATTTTATTCTGCTTGTTATCCACTACATCACCTCTTATTAGTTCTTCTTTTAACTTTATTGAACATTGTATAATATTTTATGGGTATTTATTTCGTTCTATATATTATAATCAATCCTTTTCGAAGTAGAAAATTATCGTGCTGTCATCATCCTCTCGACGTGACATTTAATTAGCACTTATGTTAAATTAAGTTAAGGTAGGTTATGCTTAGTTAGGTTAGGCAACGTTAGGTTATATTAACTTAGCTCGTTAGGTTTTAAGAGTGTCAACAGAATGTCCCTTCAACCAATTGAGTATAGGTCCGAAAATTATCGCTTATGAACTTTATCTACGCAATCAGAATATTTTAATCTATTAACACTGTAGTTATCAATAATGAGATGCTCTCATACTACTACTGTCCAATTTATGAACTTCAAGTATAAGTTAAAATGTCCAAATTTACCAAGAGGATTTTCTCTAATAACGTTTTTGAAAGATTTACTATTTCGACCTTACTATAATAATATATGACATATAGTTTGTGCTGGAAGGATCAAACAGTTGCTGTTTGTAATTGTGAGATTTACTCGTATGCTGCAATACCCTGTACTATTTTACGTTGTCGCCTGTGTTCCTACATAGTTTTTCACTTTTCTGTTGCAGCTAACAATACTTTCGAATGTCTATAGTTTGTGTATACAATTTTTGACACCATCTGCATACCAAATACTTAACTTTTCTCGTACTTACGATACAAAGCACTGAAATTACGAAACAAAATAAAATGAGTACTGGAGAACTTCTTATTGGTGGGATCTTCGAAATATTATAAATTCTCGATAGCTCACTTTTTTCGATACTGACAAATGTCTGTGTCGAGAAAAGTTTAACAGTATGACTAAGTTAAATTTGGTTGCTGGTTTAATAAAGGCTACTTTTGCTACGTTAGGTTAGATGGGTTAATTAGGTTACATTACCGTTTCCATAGAAAAGATAGAGGTGACTTGTCGAGGTTATGGAATCTCATTAAAGAAAATCTGGAAATATTCCCGTTTCCCTGATTTCTTTGTAGTTTCTCGCAAACTGGAGAACTCATAATCGAACTAGATAATTTACCGACAATGAAATAACAAAAATAAGTATTGGGGAAATGATAAATGTGTAAATATATAAGTAGGTAGAATGTAGAATTTTTTAGACAAGCTAACTTTAGAAAACATAACTAACGCCTAAGTCGTCCAGAGTGGAAAACCTGGGCCTTTTGAGGGATAAAACTGCCGCAATTTAGGTTGAAACTTTGAGTTTGCGTTTATATTTTCTTGTTAAAGTATCAGCTATATATATATACACACCGAAGCTCTGATTTTCTCCTCGCTAAATATGAAATGTCGTGAAATAAAATGAGCGAGACCTAGTCTACTAGGCCTAAAAAAAAAATAATATATATATATATATATATATATATATATATATATATATATAATGTTTAAGGACAGATTTTTTAATGTAAATATCTTATCTACTACGAATATAATTAATATTTTTAATATGGCTGAAAGCCATTTTCGAACAAGAATACAGTTTTTTGAAAGCGATTGTACGGATGGTTTATTTCTCAGTAAATATTGCGACACTGCGTATTTTGCATTTCAATTGTTTATTATGTTATTTCCATCAAATTCGGTATTTCCTTTATCTTCTATCTTTTCATGTTTACAACTTTGACCTAATAATAACCCCCATAACCAATTTAAACCTTGTTAAGAAACTATAAAGTCTCCGTATAGCGTAATACACAAAGAAAACCAACGTTATATTTCCTGAAATTTAATTCAGCCTATAGTTCATTTTCAATATTACGTAACTTTGCAATGGTCTAAAAAGGTCACAAATTTGAAAGTTTGTATTAAAAAATAAAAAATAGGTTCAAGAATGTTTTTCAAAACGGAGTCTCAAAGTTATACTTTATAAATTTTTATTTTTGTTGGTTGGTTTCCTAATAATCTTCCAAAATATAGAAGATGATGTTTTTTTGTTGGTTGGTTTCCTAATAATCCTGAAAAATAGAGAAGATTTCATTCCTAGAACTGCCTTTTTTTTTCTATCAGCGTTGCTGAAAGATCACCGTTGCGTGAAAGCAATATTGCAAACCTGTAATTTAGCTTTTACAATATGTCAACGCAGTAAGGCAATGTTACAAAGGAATATATTGCATGGATAATCACGTCGAAAACTGTTAGTTAATTAAATTAATAATTTTTTAATTGTTTACTGTCAGTATCATTAAAATATTTTTTCCACGGAACTAAAAGTAGTAACAAAGTTCTTTATAACAAATATCAGATGGAAAATACATAGTTAGATAAGAAAACACTAATTATTGAATATTTATAGAAGTAAAATATGCTTGACTAACGAATGGAGGATGAAATGTCTACACTCAAAATAATTATTGAATATTTATAGAAGTAAAACATGCTTGACTAACGAATGGAGGATGAAATGTCTACAATCAAAATAATTATTGAATATTTATAGAAGTAAAACATGCTTGATTAACGAATGGAGGATGAAATGTCTACACTCAAAATAATTCTTGAATATTTATAGAAGTAAAACATGCTTGACTAACGAATGGAGGATGAAATGTCTACAATCAAAATAATTATTGAATATTTATAGAAGTAAAACATGCTTGATTAACGAATGGAGGATGAAATGTCTACACTCAAAATAATTATTGAATATTTATAGAAGTAAAATATGCTTGACTAATGAATGGAGGATGAAATGTCTACACTCAAAATAATTATTGAATATTTATAGAAGTAAAACATGCTTGACTAATGAATGGAGGATGAAATGTCTACACTCAAAATAATTATTGAATATTTATAGAAGTAAAACATGCTTGACTAATGAATGGAAGGTGAAATGTCTACACTGAAAATAATTATTGCATATTTATAGAAGTAAAACATGCTTGACTAACGAATGGAGGATGAAATGTCTACAATCAAAATAATTATTGTATATTTATAGAAGTAAAACATGCTGATTAACGATGGAGGATGAAATGTCTACACTCAAAATAATTATTGAATATTTATAAAAGTAAAACATGCTTGACTAATGAATGGAGGATGAAATGTCTACACTCAAAATAATTATTGAATATTTATAGAAGTAAAACATGCTTACTAACGAATGGAGGATGAAATGTCTACAATCAAAATAATTATTGAATATTTATATAGAAGTAAAACATGCTTGATTAACGAATGGAGGATGAAATGTCTACACTCAAAATAATTCTTGAATATTTATAGAAGTAAAACATGCTTGACTAACGAATGGAGGATGAAATGTCTACAATCAAAATAATTATTGAATATTTATAGAAGTAAAACATGCTTGATTAACGAATGGAGGATGAAATGTCTACACTCAAAATAATTATTGAATACTTATAGAAGTAAAATATGCTTGACTAATGAATGGAGGATGAAATGTCTACACTCAAAATAATTATTGAATATTTATAGAAGTAAACATGCTTGACTAATGAATGGAGATGAAATGTCTACACTCAAAATAATTATTGAATATTTATAGAAGTAAAACTTGCTTGACTAATGAATGGAAGGTGAAATGTCTACACTGAAAATAATTATTGAATATTTATAGAAGTAAAACATGCTTTACTAATGAATGGAGGATGAAATGTCTACACTCAAAATAATTATTGAATATTTATAGAAGTAAAACATGCTTGATTAACGAATGGAGGATGAAATGTCTACACTCAAAATAATTATTGAATATTTATAGAAGTAAAACATGCTTGATTAACGAATGGAGGATGAAATGTCTACACTCAAAATAATTATTGAATATTTATAGAAGTAAAACATGCTTGACTAACGAATGGAGGATGAAATGTCTACACTCAAAATAATTATTGAATATTTATAGAAGTAAAACATGCTTGACTAACGAATGGAGGATGAAATGTCTACAATCAAAATAATTATTGAATATTTATAGAAGTAAAACATGCTTGATTAACGAATGGAGGATGAAATGTCTACACTCAAAATAACTTTGAATATTTATAGAAGTAAACATGCTTGACTAACGAATGGAGGATGAAATGTCTACAATCAAAATAATTATTGAATATTTATAGAAGTAAAACATGCTTGATTAACGAATGGAGGATGAAATGTCTACACTCAAAATAATTATTGAATATTTATAGAAGTAAAATATGCTTGACTAATGAATGGAGGATGAAATGTCTACACTCAAAATAATTATTGAATATTTATAGAAGTAAACATGCTTGACTAATGAATGGAGGATGAAATGTCTACACTCAAAATAATTATTGAATATTATAGAAGTAAAACATGCTTGACTAATGAATGGAAGGTGAAATGTCTACACTGAAAATAATTATTGCATATTTATAGAAGTAAAACATGCTTGACTAACGAATGGAGGATGAAATGTCTACAATCAAAATAATTATTGTATATTTATAGAAGTAAAACATGCTTGATTAACGAATGGAGGATGAAATGTCTACACTCAAAATAATTATTGAATATTTATAAAAGTAAAACATGCTTGACTAATGAATGGAGGATGAAATGTCTACACTCAAAATAATTATTGAATATTTATAGAAGTAAAACATGCTTACTAACGAATGGAGGATGAAATGTCTACAATCAAAATAATTATTGAATATTTATATAGAAGTAAAACATGCTTGATTAACGAATGGAGGATGAAATGTCTACACTCAAAATAATTCTTGAATATTTATAGAAGTAAAACATGCTTGACTAACGAATGGAGGATGAAATGTCTACAATCAAAATAATTATTGAATATTTATAGAAGTAAAACATGCTTGATTAACGAATGGAGGATGAAATGTCTACACTCAAAATAATTATTGAATACTTATAGAAGTAAAATATGCTTGACTAATGAATGGAGGATGAAATGTCTACACTCAAAATAATTATTGAATATTTATAGAAGTAAAACATGCTTGACTAATGAATGGAGGATGAAATGTCTACACTCAAAATAATTATTGAATATTTATAGAAGTAAAACTTGCTTGACTAATGAATGGAAGGTGAAATGTCTACACTGAAAATAATTATTGAATATTTATAGAAGTAAAACATGCTTTACTAATGAATGGAGGATGAAATGTCTACACTCAAAATAATTATTGTATTTTATAGAAGTAAAACATGCTTGATTACGAATGGAGGATGAAATGTCTACACTCAAAATAATTATTGAATATTTATAGAAGTAAAACATGCTTGATTAAGAATGGAGGATGAAATGTCTACACTCAAAATAATTATTGAATATTTATAGAAGTAAAACATGCTTGACTAACGAATGGAGGATGAAATGTCTACACAAAATAATTATTGAATATTTATAGAAGTAAAACATGCTTGATTAACGAATGGAGGATGAAATGTCTACACTCAAAATAATTATTGAATATTTATAGAAGTAAAACATGCTTGACTAATGAATGGAGGATGAAATGTCTACACTCAAATAATTATTGAATATTTATAAAGTAAAACATGCTTGACTAATGAATGGAGGATGAAATGTCTACACTCAAAATAATTATTGAATATTTATAGAAGTAAAACATGCTTGACTAATGAATGGAGGATAAATGTCTACACTCAAAATAATTATTGAATATTTATAAAAGTAAAACATGCTTGACTAATGAATGGAGGATGAAATGTCTACACTCAAAATAATTATTGAATATTTATAGAAGTAAAACATGCTTGACTAACGAATGGAGGATGAAATGTCTACAATCAAAATAATTATTGAATATTTATAGAAGTAAAACATGCTTGATTAACGAATGGAGGATGAAATGTCTACACTCAAAATAATTATTGAATACTTATAGAAGTAAAATATGCTTGACTAATGAATGGAGGATGAAATGTCTACACTCAAAATAATTATTGAATATTTATAGAAGTAAAACATGCTTGACTAATGAATGGAGGATGAAATGTCTACACTCAAAATAATTATTGAATATTTATAGAAGTAAAATGCTTGACTAATGAATGGAAGGTGAAATGTCTACACTCAAAATAATTATTGAATATTTATAGAAGTAAAACATGCTTTACTAATGAATGGAGGATGAAATGTCTACACTCAAAATAATTATTGAATATTTATAGAAGTAAAACATGCTTGATTAACGAATGGAGGATGAAATGTCTACACTCAAAATAATTATTGAATATTTATAGAAGTAAAACATGCTTGACTAACGAATGGAGGATGAAATATCTACAATCAAAATAATTATTGAATATTTATAGAAGTAAAACATGCTTGATTAACGAATGGAGGATGAAATGTCTACACTCAAAATAATTATTGAATATTTATAGAAGTAAAACATGCTTGACTAATGAATGGAGGATGAAATGTCTACACTCAAAATAATCATTGAATATTTATAAAAGTAAAACATGCTTGACTAATGAATGGAGGATGAAATGTCTACACTCAAAATAATTATTGAATATTTATAGAAGTAAAATATGCTTGACTAATGAATGGAGGATGAAATGTCTACACTCAAAATAATTATTGAATATTAATAGAAGTAAAACATGCTTGACTAATGAATGGAGGATGAAATGTCTACACTCAAAATAATTATTGAATATTTATAGAAGTAAAATATGCTTGACTAACGAATGGAGGCTGAAATGTCTACACTCAAAATAATTATTGAATATTTATAGAAGTAAAACATGCTTGACTAATGAATGGAGGATAAATGTCTACACTCAAAATAATTATTGAATATTTATAAAAGTAAAACATGCTTGACTAATGAATGGAGGATGAAATGTCTACACTCAAAATAATTATTGAATATTTATAGAAGTAAAATATGCTTGACTAATGAATGGAGGATGAAATGTCTACACTCAAAATAATTATTGAATATTTATAGAAGTAAAACATGCTTGACTAATGAATGGAGGATGAAATGTCTACACTCAAAATAATTATTGAATATTTATAGAAGTAAAACATGCTTGATTAACGAATGGAGGATGAAATGTCTACACTCAAAATAATTATTGAATATTTATAGAAGTAAAACATGCTTGACTAACGAATGGAGGATGAAATGTCTACAATCAAAATAATTATTGAATATTTATAGAAGTAAAACATGCTTGATCAACGAATGGAGGATGAAATGTCTACACTCAAAATAATTATTGAATATTTATAGAAGTAAAACATGCTTGACTAATGAATGGAGGATGAAATGTCTACACTCAAAATAATTATTGAATATTTATAAAAGTAAAACATGCTTGACTAATGAATGGAGGATGAAATGTCTACACTCAAAATAATTATTGAATATTTATAGAAGTAAAACATGCTTCACTAATGAATGGAAGGTGAAATGTCTACACTCAAAATAATTATTGAATATTTATAGAAGTAAAATATGCTTGACTAATGAATGGAGGATGAAATGTCTACACTCAAAGTAATTATTGAATATTTATAGGAGTAAAACATGCATATTAACGAATGGAGCTGAAATGTCTACTCAAAATAATTATTGAATATTTATAGAAGTAAAACATGCTTGATTAACGAATGGAGGATGTAGTATCTACACTCAAAATAAAACCTTCTAAATTTAGAACTTATAACTTCTTTTTGAGGGCACATTCTAGGGAAATTTTTCCTTCTTTTGGGTATCAAAGCTTCTTGTCAGATAATATAATAATAATAATAATAATAATAATAATAATAATTAATATAATAATAATAATACATAACTTCTTTAGATAGAAGAAATGGTCTTCAAAACTTCTTTTTTGAGTAATTTGAGACAATAGAAGATAATATTTCTATGTGTAGAAGGTTGCGGGAAGGCTTTGTTTTCCATCATATATATCAGTTAATTCACAATTCAGGACTGGTTGTGGAAACTAAGATCCATTTCTTTGCATAAGAAATGTATAGTATGATAAACTGAGGTTGCTTCTAAAACTGGAACATACAATCTTAATTATAAAAACCATTAAGCCGATTCTAAAGTATGATAAAAAGGCTTGGGACACTTTTATTGTAACTGTAAGACCTTTATACACATAATTGGTTTACTAACTGTATTAATTACATTGCTTTTGTTAATTTTAATTGCCATCTATAATAATGGTTGAATGTTCGTCCCTAGTTCAGTGGGTAAACACCGTTTCCCTATAATTGAAGTAAAGAGAGTGAGGTCGGAGGTTCGGAATCTCGATGATGCTAGTATAATAATACAGGAGTTCGAGCAATGACCGCATTAGTTGGCCTGAGCGCTATATCAGTTTTTGTTCCTTCTGACTGATTGTTATTATAATGGCCTAACACACGCATAGATTCTGGCCTTTCAAACTAAATTTTACTGATTATCAGGTCTAATAAAATAAAAAACTGAATCACAAATAAGCTGTGGTTCAGCGTCAAGGTAGACATTGAGACAAGTCTACCCAAAGAAATGATGAAAAATAATTTTATACAAATAGGGAAAAAAAAAAAAATTAAGCACTATTCTTATTATTAATTTTTAAAATAATGATACTAACTGCTGTGAGTTATTGCCGAGCAGTTATAATGAAATCGCCGCTCGTCGAGCGCGCTCGATCTACTGCGAGGAGACAGAGGCAATCGTCTCCCCAGCTAGTACGTAGTTGAAAGACGATGCGCATGCGCAGAACGCTTTTCATCACCGTGCTCCATGTTTCTACTGAGACGTGTCTCCGCCAGTTAACCTACACGTGTTGTTTTGAGGGTTTGGTGGCACTGGCAGTGTCGTATTAACTGTACTCTTTTGTTTTTTTCTTTTGAATATCTGATTCGTGTGTTTGTATTTCATAATGTGTGATTCAGAATCAAATGACACTGTTGACGAATTACTGACGAAAGGATTCTCGCAATTATCTTATGAGAAAAAGTGTGAAATTAAAATTCGAAGGCCCACTCAAAATTTACTAGGAGCGCTCTAAAACGGGCAAATACTTTCCTCAGAAATACGATAAGCATAAGCAACGATAGGTTGCTATGTTTATCATCATTGAGAAAATGTTACTGAGTGAGTTGGTGAATGACCCCACGACGTTCAAGGGGAAGGGGACTGATATTTTTGCAGAAAAGAAAGCACGTCCATCGACCTGACATACAAACGCATTTAGGTAAGGAAAAATTCAGTCTGTTAATAAATTTTTATCAATATAATTTATGAAGGCCTACTTAGTCAAATCTAATCCCTGGATACACTATGGTTTGTCTGTCTACCCAAGTTTCAGGTGCACACTTCACCACTGCAAATAAGTAACATAATAAGTAGATTTTCATAAACACAAAGGTCTTATAAATAAGGGTGCCTGGTAGCTCAGTGATTACAATGGCGGACTCTGAGCGGTGGGGCGCTGGTTCGCTCCCGTCTACTGGCTCCTGAATTGGTTTGAAATGGCTGCCTATCCTGTCATTGCTCGGACTGAAGGATATCTTTTATCTTATAAATGATCACTGAGAGCTTAGAGTAGAGTAAATCTTCAGAGATTCTGTTTTCTTCATGGATTCGGACACACTCTTAAATGAATGCGAATACGAGGCTTATGGAAACTACGTTGGCTGTTATATTATAAAACTCAGTTTTACAAAGAATTAAAGGCAAAAATAAAATTCTTCAGAGTACTTTGGTTAAAGCTCGAGTAAGGAAGTCAAAGATTAAAAAAAAGGAAATTTATTAATTAAAATTTAAACAGAGTAAGAAATTTATATACACAGTGTATGTATATATGCGTCTCGGTGGTGTAGTCGTTAGCGTCGCTGACTACGAATCCATCGGCCCCGGGATCGAAACCCGGTGACGGCAGCCGGCACGCAGCAAAACCCAGCTGTGGTTCGGATTCCACGTTAAACTGTAAGTCTAAGGTGGGGTAAAAATCTTGAAGCTAACCAAAGGTTATATATTATATATACGTACTGTGTGTGTGTATATATATAAAATAAATGGATAATTCTTTCGTCAAATGATGGAAACCTTATTGTTGAAATCTCAGAATTCATAGCATTAATAATCTGATATAAGAAAATCTTGGAAACACGATTCAATTTATATTTACTGAAATTCAATTATAAAATCTTTCAAGAGTTTTCCTTTCAGCACTCGTCCACAACATATATATATATATATATATATATATAATATATATATATATATATATATATATATATATATATATATATAACAGTTGGTTAACGTCCTATACATACAGTATATATATCACAGAACTGTCATTTCCAAGAAAAGTAAATGCGTCATTGACTGAATGTTATTTTACAAATATTTTTCGAGATTATTTACAGTAAGTTAAAATTGAGATTACTTACGATAAATTAAAAGGGAGATTATTTACAGTATGTTAAATGGAGATTATTTACACTATGTTAAGGGGGATTATTTGCAGTATGTTGAAAGAAGATTAGGTACAGTATGTTAAAAGTGAGATTGTTTACAGTATATTAAAGGGGGATTATTTACACTAGGTTAAAGGGGGATTATTTACAGTAAGTTAAAATTGAGATTACTTACGATAAATTAAAAAGGAGATTATTTACAGTATGTTAAATAAATATGTGATAAATGGTGTAAATTTACGTAATTGCACTGTAATTATAGTGTGGTCTTTGCCCACCCAAAAATACAGCTGTAATAGTTATATTACATTACAGTGTAATGTAATGTAATACAGTTACATTACACTGTACATATATATTAGTTATTTACATGTGATAACTGGAACCAGGCTTATAGGTGGAAATTATGTACTGTACATTAACCCATATACCTGATCGGGGTTCGAGTCTCGATGGTGATTGTAATACTAATACAGGCATTAGAGCAGTGGATCACATTAGTTGGACTGAGCACAGTGCCAATTTCTTTCTGAACCTCCTCAGTGACTTGAGCCCGGGTTATTCAAACATACATTGTTATAATTTTACAAAGTTTATATACAGTTCTGAATGCCTAAAAAGTGGACCACAATAACGCAAGAATACGGGAATAACAGTTATTTACATTAAGTGCGTAGAGAGAGAGAGAGAGAGAGAGAGAGAGAGAGAGAGAGAGAGCGTGGGAAGGCAAGTGAGACTAGGAATAAGTTAAGATTAAGGGGGATGTTATGGTTTGTATCATCTGTTGAATTTTCCAGTGTTTTTCTGTTTATTTCTTAGAGTATTGTAGTTTTTGGTCCGTTACTCGAGGCTCTTCCAGAGGTTGGATCCAGTGGAACATGAAGACATAGCTGCGCAAACTGTGGAGTATAATTTGGTTTTGTGGTGTATGAGTATGTGTTAGATTGTCTTGTGTCGAAGTAGTGTTGGGTTCGAAATGTTACAGTATCTCGTTTTGGATGAATTAATTCTGGAGTACTGTTGAAAATTTGATACAAATAAACGACAGTTTGTATAGACATTTTTTAACTTGAGAAGTTTTAAATGGTAGGACATTATTGCTGTATGTTCATTACTCTTGTTTCATTTGTAAATTGTTAAAATTATTCGTTTTTGCCATGAGCACCAATGGTTGAATTAAATAATGTCGCGCGTTTCCGTATTCGCTAAGGTTGTACTGTAATAAGTGTGATTATACCATAATGTAGATATATGGATCTTGGGAGTTCTTTGGGAATTGCTACACCTTCGAGGTGGTTTTTTTTTTTTTTTTTTGCTATAATATATGTGACTTTTCCTAATTTGTTGAATATAATCTTCAAATCTTTAAAAAACAGGGAACTCCCAAAAGTTTGACCGATTGAATACGTTTTATCGGAGTGGAATTCAATTTAGATTTAACCCTTTAGCGCAGTGTTAACTTTACTGGTTTGGTTTGGCTAACGCCAGACGATTTTAGTTAGTCTCGGAAAAGACCTCTGTGCAGTAAAGGGTTAAAGGGATCCTCGTTTTCTTTTTTGTGATAACTAAAAAGTTGTTTTATTTATAGTTAATGATAATTTGTTGGTATTATTAAACAATAAATGTATTCTTTGGAGTTTATTGTTGATAGGTTTGAGTAATAACACGTCCTTGTTTGAATTTGAAGTCTTGATTGTCGTATCATTTGCGTATTGGTAACAGAACGAGTTTGTCAGTTATCGGTGGAAGTAACTTACTTAAAGAGGGAACAGCACCAGCGCCTTGGGGCAATCCATGGACTATAATAATAATAATATTAATAATAATTATATTATTATTATTATTATTGTTATTATTTACAAGGTATTTCATATTTAAGCAAAAAAACCTAACAGTTTATATCTGGACAGAGCATCAACATAGAATAGAGAAATTGTATCATACAATAACAAATACGATACTTATCCGGTTAAACGTTACTTTTTTCACTTTTATACGATAGACGATATAAATCGACGATAACGCTTAAGAGGTTAAATTTTTTTTAACATCAACAATTATGAACCTCTGAGAAAAATCAGCAAAATATTACTTTCTTGTCAGATGGTGGTTGGATGAACATTTTCCAGACCACTGGTTTGGAAACTTTGCGCGTGCGCAGTGGACTTTATAAAGATGGTGTGATCTAACACCCGCAGACTTCTTTTTATGGTCTAGACATAGAAACTGTCAGACCAGACACTCAAGAACTCAAAGATAAAACACCGCAGTTAAGAAAAGAATGAGCAAGAACCTGTGCCAAAATGTGTGTCGCTCTACATTCTAAAAAATTGTCAGCTTTTTCTACTTTGGAACAGAGAATAAAAAAGGATTAAATGTACTCTGAATATAGAGTAAAAGGACTGAAATGTACTCCAAATATAAAGTAAAAAGGACTGAAATGTACTCCAAATATAAAGTAAAAAGGACTGAAATGTACTCCAAATATAAAGCAAAAAGGACTGAAATGTACTCCAAATATAAAGTAAAAAGGACTGAAATGTGCTCCAAATATAAAGTAAAAAGGACTGAAATGTACTCTAACTATAAAGTAAAAAGGACTAAAATGTACTCTAAATATAAAATATTCAAAGCGTATACTTTGTAGACCGAAGTACATTGAAAATAAAGTAAAACGTGTTCTTTAATCCCTGGAAGTGCACATCTTGTATTTTTTGTTTAGTTTCAGACGACCCCGTTTCTCAAGAAGAAATCCGATTCCTGTACTATCAAATTACCTTTACAGTACTCTCAATGTACTCTCAAAATATTTTGTCGTTTACCGTGTACATTTAGACCGCTTTTTAAATTGAGGGGCCAGCGAACAGATGTTAGGACTATGGGAAAGAATGATACACAAAAAACTCATAAATATATTCACCCTGTGAAAGTACTTTGTGTACATTACATCGAACTATATACACACCAAGTTTATATAGTACACCTTATGACCAATGACAAGTTTATGACAAGTTTATGACGAATGATTATTCCCATGAACTTTTAACTTCACTGTGAAACACTCAATATTTCTTACTATTCATTCAACTATTTTCTCTATTAAATACACGTGACGAGCCGTCTTCAGGCCACCAAAGGTACGTACACACAGCCGTCTTCGGCCCAACATACAGCTCACGGTAACTCACAGACAACTGTACACATCAAAAGGACATCGTAAAGCAAAGAAAGAAATTTCTTCACTGAGAAAGAAAGAATAGAATTTTACATTGAATTGGGAAAGTTGTTTGTTGAACTCCTTTCCTGAGTGATACTTTCTTTTCGCGAAAACTACAAAGAAAATTGTTAAAAAAGTGAGAGGGAGAGGTGCGCGCACACACACACACACACACGTGTGTGTATATATATATATACGGTGTAGTAGGGGTTAGCGTCGCTGACTACGAATCCATTGGCCCTGAGATCGAGACCCAGTGATGGCAGGCGGCGCGCAACAAAACCCAACTGTTCATCCTTCCACCCAAATAAAAAAAATTGGTTGGTAGATAAATGGGTACCCTAGGTATATATACTGTAATCGACTGTGAAAACATAGATTATTTACAGACTAAGGCTAAGGAAGTAAATGGTTTACTGTTTTACAAAGCGTCTTTCCACCCATGCGACAACAACGAGCAGCGAACAGCATCATTGACAAGTACAATAAGTATATAGAACATCAACGCACTAACGAGGCTTCTGTACTGGTTTATCACCAATCTTAATTTAATGAGGGGTTCTACAGATCTACAGAAGCTAAGGCTAACAAAGACCCTAAGATCCATTCTAAGGTTAGCCCGAGAGAAAAAAGAGAGTAGGGGGGTTAGAAGAAGAGAGTAAGGGGGTTAAAAGAAGAGAGTAAGGGGGGGTTAAAAGAAGAGAATAAGGGGTTAAGTAAGAAGCAAAACCTATCATTCGTGGGTTAACATCATTCATACAGAAAAAAGAGAGAAAAAGACTCACCATCATTGGGTTGTGTCGTTAGTGTTGTTAGTTCGCATCACAAACACTGGTTATTTATAGGACCAGTTACGTAACTCTTCTAGAGCAAGCTACTTCGCAAGATTATTCTTCCTACAGGAAGCACGAATGCACTTGTTTGAAGCGTAAAACACATTCATATAACCTCAGGCTTGCTCTACACAAACTGGAACGAAAAACTTATTCAAATGTAAATTCGTTTTGTAAAGTCAATCCTCGACAGTCGAACTAGAGAGTCTGTAACGATCATCATATCGACGCAAACCACTT
>JAJOZX010000492.1:447500-450000 GCA_023014485.1 Bathynomus jamesi
CGTTTTCGGCCTTCTGCACGTAAACAGCTCGAATGAGGCTTTAAGAATCTTACTGTACTTGGATGACCAGAATCTTTAGAATGACTGTAAACCTCAAACATGTAGTAATGTCTCCATAAGCACTGTGCCCATCTAGTAAAGTAGGAAACACATACGATAATATCTTAAATCTCTAAATTTAGCACATAATGAAACACATTATATAATTTTCACACTTAAATTACACTATAATTTACTAATTTTAATTATAATTTATTATAATTTAACTTATAATTTTAATTTTACTTATAATTTTTTATTTTAATTATAATTTATTATAATTTTACTTATAATTTTTAATTTTACTTATAATTTTTATTTTAATTATAATTTATTATAATTTTAATTTAATTTACCTATTACTTCTTTTAAACCATTAGAGAGTTTCCCCTCGTTTTAAAAAAGAATTTGGCACTAATTTTCTGTGGCTTCACAAATTTTTTTTTTCTTTCATGTTGAAATTTTTTTATTTTTTTTATTTTTTTTTTTAGAATTTAAAATTTCACAAAGCATTAATTCATTAATAGTTAATGAATGCAAATAGGGGTCTTATTCCCCGTTCTCAAGGGATTTTTAATTTAACTTTTATTTAATATATATATATATATATATATATATATATATATATATACTTGAATACATTTGCAATACGGTATTTCACGTTCCTGCTAATTATAACTGTAATTCAGCGTACTCTTTAAAATAGTAATACATAAGAGGTAGCTCGCTATCACTCGCGACCGTTGTACAAGTTGCCCCTCCGGGCGGGTAGCACTGTGACATATACTGCTATATACGCCATTACCCCCATTACCCCCACACTCTCCCCCATTACCCCCCCACTCCTCCATTACCCCACACACAAACGTAAAAAACGCCATTACCCCCACCCCCACTCTCCCAATTACCCATCCCGTCCCCCACACACAAAAGTAAGAAACCATTACCCCCACCCCTCTCCCCCATTACTCCCACTCCCATTCCCCCAATTACCCCATCCTCTCTCAATTACCCCTACCCCCATTCCCCAATTACCCCATCCCTCTCCACAATTACCCCACCCCCACTCCCCCAATTACCCCACCCCCTCCCCACTACCCCCGGGCTGGTAGACTGTGTACTGCTACCTGCCCTCCAGGCGGGTAGCAGTATATGTCACAGTATGTGTGAAACTCAAGATTTTCACGGCTGCGTTTTTTTCTGTAGTTTTATCTCGGTGCTGAGGCCTTCGGACCCAGTAACCGGTGACCTAGGACCGGGAAACTTTACAGAGCACATCGGAAGCTCATGGGCTATCAGTTGGTAGTGGCTGCAGAATTTTCCGATGTGCCGTTTAGGCTGTGCACGGTTCCGAAGAAAACGGACAGACACACAGACACACGGACACATTTTAGCTCAATAGTATCATATATAGGATATATCAAAACACGTTTGTTTTTAAACGTAACCTCTTTGTAAAGAGCCTCATTTATGAAAATATATGCTAGAAATACTTCATAAACTTAGGGGTATGAATATATATATACACGTGTGTGTGGTGTGTGTTTGTGTGTGTGTGTTTAAATAAGGTTGTTGTTTTTTCTAAGATGTATTTGTGATCTTAAATTTACATAAATGAATCTCTCTCCTCTCAACCATCCAAATGTTAAATTATAAATTTCCCGTTCGAGCCCCGCTCCCCCCCCCCCCCCCGTCATGTACATTGTTTTAATTAAAATAAAATATAAAATCAGAAAATAGCGATAATCATCGCCATTCTCCCACTCCCTCGCTTTGCTTAAAGAAAGATGTCGGCTGCTGGGGGACAAGGTCTCAGTTGAGAACCGGGCCACGTTACCCGTTCACAGAATACAGAAATCAGTATAATTATAAATATAAATAATTATTAAGCGTTTTCCAACCAAGATTACTCGAAAATAAGTAATAAACACGTAATCGTATTATATATATATATATATATATATGGGCTACGTCGTGGCCGATGTCGTAACACCGCTTCCCGAGATCAGCGAAGTTAAGCGACATTGGGTCTGGGAGACCGTCCTCCGCGCCCAGATTATGTAGCGACCCGTGGTTCGGATCCCACGTAAAGCTGTAGGTCCGCTCCGTCATATGACCTTAAATAATGTTGCGCAAGAGGTTAAACAACCCCAATAAAAAATATATATAATATATTATATGAATAGAAACGACATAAGTATTAAGGAACGTTTCTGCACACGAGGAGGAGAGATAACGAAATAATGAAAAATGAGGCGAACCGCCTGGGAATCGAACCCAGGGCCTTCCAATTGCCGGTCGGACGCTCTACCATTATGCTACGGACCTCACTCAATCACAAATCGAAATTCTCCCAAATAGGGCAGAAACCAATGCCCTCAGAGAGCACCCTCGCAAATCGTGAATATGCGCAAATAACTGCAATGACCACGCAGTATATAAATGAATAGAAACGACATAA
>JAJOZX010000492.1:452500-460000 GCA_023014485.1 Bathynomus jamesi
ATATATATATATATGAAGTCAAAGGAAAGCATGAAATATTTACTGTACCTTCTCTACACACGACAAGTTTGTCCCTTAGTACAAAATGTAAAACATGCTTTATATAATGTCCTCTCAGCTCACCATACTTACGCTGTACTATTTACGGAATAGTTCTGTCCAACAGATATCCGGTGGGTTATGATAAAGGAATATCATAACCACCAACATCATCAGATCTAAACTCCTGTGACCTTTATCTCTTTTTAGGCAAGAAGGAGGGGCCAAGGGCAAATGCCCGCAAAACTGCGAGGCGGGGAATTGATGAAACGAAAAGTTTTTGATTCCACCCCGTCATGTAGAGTTGTGTGGGTTGAGCCACCCCACACATGAGAAGCGTACTCCATACAGGAGCGGACAAAACCACTGCAAAGAGACAGCAACTGAGTAGGAGTGAAGAAACTGCGGAGTCAGTATAGTACACCTAACCTCTTAGAAACTGATTTGGGAAGAAGTACATCAAGAATGTTAAGAGAAGAGGAAAGATTGAGTTGTGTATTGTTGAAGATAAAGGGATTGTCATGTGGAAGATTGGGACAAGTAGACAGATGAAGGAACTGGGTTTTTGAGGCATTAAAAGTAACAAGGTTGTCTTTGCCCCAAAGATTGTTGAGAGGGACGCTTTGTGAATCGAGTGGATAAATTAAGGGCGGAATCATCGGCATAGGAGTCGATAGGACAGGAAATGCGACTTAAAAGATTATTGATAAATAAAAGGTAAAGAGTGAGTGACAGAACAGAGTCCTGATACAAAACCACCATTAATAGCTTTGGGAGAAAAACGGCGGTCATCTACAACCGGAGCTATAGATCGGCCAGAAAGGAAATCAGAGATGAAGGCACAGATAGAAGGATAGAAACCGAAGGAGGCCAGTTTGGAAATTAAGGATTTGTGCCAAACTATACCTAAAGCTTTCGATATATCTTGCTCAATATACGCAACCCCTACCTTTGGAATGAAATTGAGTATAGAGAAAATAGGAAGGTACAGAAAAGGGGTTGCTGTCAGTCGTTTCAGAACCGAGTTTTAGTGATGAAGACAAGATGAGGTTTAGAGGAGGAGAGGTGGTGTTCAACAGATTGGAAATTTGAGGAAATGCCACGAATGTTGCAGAAGTTTATGAAAAGGGAATCAAACAGAGGTCGAGGACATCTCGAATGGGTGGTAGCAGAACCAGCCGTTCTGCATTCCCGGTACGGTAGTGGAGGAGCCAGAAGTAGGGACATTTATGGAGACTCAGAAGATCTTAAAACAGAGACCATTTTGTTTTTGCTTTTTTAAATTTTGACAAGATTGTGTAGTGTGTAAGATGCTTGTGTGTATATTGAGGAATAGAGGGAGAAGTGTATGTTTGAGAGCATACTGGACCTAGGGTAGACGAGATACGGAAAAAAATCAGCGAAGGAGGACAGTCACAGGAGAAACGGGAGTTCCAGCACTCCCTGTATCCTGCCTAACGTCCTCCTGGACTACTCCCCTGGTCGATTGATGTCTATAATCTACAACAGAGTGTTTAAACAGGATCCACATACAATAGAAGAATTAAAAGCATTAGTTGAACAAGAAATCTCTCGGATTTCAACAGATACTCTGTCTAGAGTACTGCAAAATTTTGTTGTTTGCGTGCAAAGAGTTAATGAGCTGAAAGGACATCACATAGAGCATGTTTTGCACTAGGGTACTAATTCCCAATGTGTAGAGAAGGTGCAGTTAAAATTTCATGCTTTTATTTCGATTAATAAAAACATATAAACCTTTTAAACTGTCAAATGTTTAAACAAATCACCCGACAATATATATATATATATTGAAAAATAATAAAAACGCTCTTATCAAAATAAAAGTTATTGTCAATAACGTTTAACTTTATAAACAAAACTTGTGGAATTTCAGCTTTAAACCATTTAATCTAAGTTGGAGAAGGATGCAATAACTTTGCCTTTCGAAACGCCAAGCGTCGGCTGCGAGTGACGTAAGCAGCGAAACAATTTGAGGACGGAAGTGCCGACATGCGGTACTCAAAAGAATAGACATTAACTCTTTCTCAATGAAATGTTCGTATATATTTCCTTCCCAATTTGACAGTGCATCTAATCCAAGTGTCGAACTCTTGAAACTGAAACAGTGTTTGCAGTTCATCTTCAATTTCTGAGTTATTGGAAACCCGACTCTAGTTTCAGAATTCATATCCAAATGCTGACAGGTTCTTGAAACATTTGTGAATAAAAATAAGTTCATTGAAAGAAGCGAACAATGACCCGGTAAGTAGTTTACTAGCTTTGATTTGATTCATTGATATAGAATATTAATTAAATAACGTCATATCTTCTGTTTGAAGTTGTAAATATGTCATAAAAGGCTTACAGGTGATTCACAGCGAAAACTATATTATAGAGTGTCAGGTAGGATTAATTATAAATCGTATGAATACTGCTGAAGATATCAAGTGAACAACTCCATTAAAGGTACTACCAACATACAGGTAAGATTGTATTAATCCCGAAGTATAAAATTTTACTTAATACTCCGAATAATATACATTTAGTTCTTATTTATAATGTTTACTGTCCGCTCTGTGTACTTTAGAACCAAGAGTAAACAAGGCCAAACCTACTCTGGAAAATATAAAGTACTTCAAGAGTACAATGAAAGTAAGTCGAAAGTGAGCGAGAGTAGGTGAAGCGCTTTCGTTCTTGACAAGCAGTGTCGTCTAAAACAGAACGAAAGATTAAAAACTAAAGAGTGGACAGGTTTTACAGTATAATAAGGCATGAAAATGGTCCTTTGTAAATTAATTGTAAAGGGTTGTGACATACTAATTTAAAATAAATTTTATTATGTTTTCATCGGATTATGTAGAAAATTTGTGTGGTTCCTTATGTCCTGTACATTTGGACAATCCTTACTGACGTTATACATCAAAGAGCAGACGCATAATCGCGTACGCAGTATCTCAAACATACTCTAACGAAATAAAACAGGTTTTAACATGTTTTGAAGGAAGGTATTTGGTTTTTTAAAGAACAATTATCATTTTGGTGTAAACGCAAATGTCTTTAGCAAAAAAACTTTCTACAACCCTTGTTCACAAAGTCGGTTCCCTATCTTCGTATAAACATAAGAGAATTTTGGGAAATCTCTTCCAAGATAAATCCAAATTCGCTGAACCATTTCGATATAAATATAATAATTTTTGGGTTAACCCTTATTTCATAACCATGATAAGTTATACCAAGGGTATATTTTACCCAGGTTAGGAAATAAGGGTTAATATAATATATTTTAATATTTATAGTATATTTTTTTTTCACAATTAAAAGTCAAATTAGTTTTTTAGTTAAATAAAAATTTAATATTAAAATTGGTGCACGCTTCTCAGTTACATTTGTAAATTAGATACGTTTTCTATTTGGAAAGGGACACTCAGATAAAACAAAAATTAAAAGGTAAACTAAAAGAAAATAAGTAGTAAGAAAAGATAGTAAATATTTAGAAATATATTAAAGAAAATGAAAGAAAAACCGTTAAAAAAAGAAAGAAAAGAAGAATTTAGGAATAATTGATTAAAAACAGTTAAAAATTCAGTTAATTTTCTTTTTAATCTCCAAATGTTATTAATACATTTTACGCAAATTACATTTTTAGCTTTGAACTCTTCAGAAATTATGAGTCATTATGAATCATAATTCATAAAATATATGTATGGGAGGGTCCTTGCACACCACCTACACACCAGCTTTACACTATTTTATCCTATGTTATCCTATTTACATCCTATTAATCTTCTCTTTACGGACCATTATTCTTGTTACTGAAGAATATATATATATATATATACAGTATATATATATATATATATATATATATATATATATATATATATATATATATATATATATATTATTTCGACATCGACCATAAAACCATTTTTTAACCCTATATTTCCTATATATGGTTTCTTAAACATATAAAAAAACATATAAATATTTTTTATGAACTTAGAATGGAGTTTTTAATTTATTACAACTATTTGGCAACGTTGCATGCTGACGTGGCACCACTGCAAAATTTGACCATTAGTTTTGCTTGTTTCTGTTAAACTTCACAACTGCCAATCATATTAGAGCATTTTTTTTTCCCCTATTATTATCAGTATGGAAACTTTTTTTAATAAGTTTGGAGTATGCTCACTTATTGTGAGTGTATGTGTATATATATAATATATATATATAGAGAGAGAGAGAGAGAGAGAGAGAGAGAGAGATTCACTGCAGTTAAACATATCTACATTAATTTGTTTTGCATAAGTGAGTAAATTTCACACTTATTAAAAAAAAAAAAAAAAATAGCATTCTCGAAGTTAGGTGAAATTATAAACAAATATTTTCATATCAAGGAACCCATACCTACAAAACTAGGAAACAAGATTGATGAATAGCGTGGACAATTGGGTTGTCTGAGTTTTTAATTCTTTGCGTCAGACTGTATGTATTACTACGCACGTCTCGTTACCTCCCGGAGGCTCGAGACATTTTAGTTAGCGAACATTTGCGAAGCTGAGCATCTTGAAAGTAATATCCAGCAGTCTAAAAAAAGATCTTCTATAAAGGAAATTTAGGATTCTATCATAAACCTTTTTTTTATAATTAGCCCACAGCTGTTGCCCATAGATATTAGTTCAGAAAGTACGAAAAAGAGTGTATTTAGCCTCGTTTGTACAGATTCTGAAGTTACTTCTCATGTTTGTTTTGGCACGGGAACTTCGATATTGTTTTCTTGGGCCTGAGTCATCACTCAATGAGCTGGTGACAATTTGTCTCAACTACTTAAGTTCTTGTACTTGCCCTTTTGGGTCATACTTTTCATTTTGTAAATGATATTAACTGTTCGATTTAAGTTTTAGGAATGGAATTGCATAACCTTGCATAAATCCTTTTCCTCAGGAGTGTAACTTACTTTCATATTAGCCACTGCGTGTTATTCTACCTGCAACAAAAACAAGGTCCCAAAACAAAACACCAATTTTTAGTTCTAATTTATTACTTTTGTAAATATAATTTAAAATAAATTTTCCTATGAGACCAGAATTATGGGACACCCTGTATATATATATATTATATATATATATATATATATATATATATATATATAATTGTTAGAATTTAATAATAAAGTCTTTCCTGAGTGCCAGTTTCAGTGACACATGAAGTGGCAGTGAGAAATCTATATTATATAGGCAAGCAGACAACAGAAAATGTGGTTGGTTGGTTGATGTTCGCGATGGAGATGGATGGTTCTTTGAGGTATAAAAGGTTTAAGTAATGGATCGGCGTGTTACTGTTCAATCAAGGGCTAAACTGTGCAAATAATCTCCTAAGTTTTGAACCCATAAACAGATCAACCAACCGATCAATCAATTAAGTTGGTTAACTTCAAGCATTAGGGTGGCTTCAAATAGGGACGTATCGCTGAACTTGATTTACGAAGCATTTTGAAATTACTGTGTTGGAGCATTGGGACGCAATATCGTTCGAAATATTATCGTATGTTATCGGATCCCTAATAGAATAACTTAAGAAAATATGTCACAATTCCACGCAATACATAAATGCTATTTTGTTGAACGTTTTGTTGAACGTTTGTAAGAACGTTTTAACAGTGAATTCAGTTTAAAGAGAAACCAATTATATTTAATAAAACGTTCGAAAACGTTCTTTTAATTTAAAAAATAATTCAAAATTGAACAAATTTACTTAAAACTTGATTTGAACAAAATTAAAATTACATTTATTTCGTGTTTGAAAGTATTTGTGAATGTAATACGATGAACGGAAATAAGTTTGCAGAAAATGATGTATAGCTAAGTATAAAATTATCTAATTGTATTTAGTTATTTAAATGTTATCTAACATATCTATTTATTTAATTGTATCTAATGTATCTAATTGTATGTAACGTACCTAATTATAAGTATATAATTGTATTTAAAGTAATTATTTAATAGTATCTAAAGTATTTAATTATTTTATTGTATCTAACGTATCTAATCGTATGTATCTTATCTATTCATCTAATTAATTGTATCTAAAGTATCTACTTATTTAATTGCGTCCAAACTATCTATTTATCTAATTGTATCTATTATAATCTTGGTTAACCTTGGTTTTGCTCCCGCCGGAATTGTTCATTCTGACGAAGGGCAAGCTTCTCATTCCACCTTAGACCTCAATTTAACTTGGAAAGAAATTACAAACTCCTCGCCCGGACTCGAGCTCACGACCTCCTGATCAGCAGCCCAGCGTCTTAACCACCCACAAGGCTATCCAGGGTACTCATTTATCTACCAACGAAATTTTTTTATTGTGTGGAAGGATGACCAGCTGGGTTTTGCTGCGTGCCGCCTCCCATCTCGATCCCGGGGCCGATGGATTCGTAGTCAGCCATGCTAACCACTACACCACTGAGGCGTACTTTTTTATGCAGGAAGGAGGGGCCAAGGGCGAGCGCCCTTTTATATTCTTTTCCATAGAAGAAGAAGAGAACCGAAATTGAGGTTTCCGAGGCTCAATGTGCCATATATATGTATATATATATATTATATATATTGTAAAGGTTGTGTAGTGTGTAAGATGCATGTTGCAGGGAGGAGTATAGAGGGAGAAGTGTGTGTGTTAAAGCATGCTTGAATGCTGACAGGGTAGATGAGACACGGGAAAAGATTAGCTAAGGAGGACAGTGACAGGAAAAACGGGAGTTCCAGCACTCCTTGTCCCCTGCCTAACATCCCCCATCCCACCCTGGAGTACTCCTCTGGTCGACTGGCGTCTACAATGCCCTCCTAACTGTATGTAGGATATTTAACTACCTACTGTATAAAACCTATCTGATTATCTAAATGTATCTAAAGCATGTAATGATTGTAATGTATTTAAAAATGGCTTAACGCTATATAATATCGGATGAACAAGGGCGGATCTAGGCATTTCAGTAAAGGGGGGGTCCAAAGAAAAAAGGGCACCTCCCCTAAAATGAAAAGGGCAGAGTACTAAAAATTGTTTCTTAAAACAGACCCCCCCCCAGGGGGGGGAGGTCGAAATTGTAGAAAGGCGGACCTTTTGGTGGAACGACCTAGTCACTGCGGAGGGGGTTTAAAGTAGTTTAGAGAAGTTTGTGAAATTTCAAAAGAAATTGCAAAAAAATGCAAGTGTTTATTTACAAAATGATGTTATATATTATAATATCACATCATAAGTTATAACTATGGTTACAAACGTGGACCTTTCCTGTCAAGAGGGGGTCGAACGGGGTGGGGGGATCGTTCGAAACGCCTCCACCCCCCCTGGCTGGCCTACTATCATAATAAGATGAAGATAAAAATAGTCATATGGCTGCACCAGTACTAAGGGCACCTATGAAAACCACAGCAACTACAAGTTTGGAAGTACTGTACAATGTATACA
>JAJOZX010000492.1:462500-480000 GCA_023014485.1 Bathynomus jamesi
TAGGTGTCTCCAGTGACATGTTCATCGAAAAAGAAGGGGCCTATGATGCGATCCTTCCAAATGCTACACCATACCATCACCCGAGATGCACCTTGTTCCTTTGAAGAGGTATACCAGTGAGGGTTGTTTTGAGACCAGTAGCGGGTGTTCTGTCGATTTACCTCGCCATTTCCATAAAAAACAGCCTCGTCACTGAACAGAATGGTGGACGGGAAATTGGTATCTCGAGCATATTGTTCCGTAGCCCATTCACAAAATTCCATCCGCCGGTCGGGATCATCTTCGCTTGATTTCTGTAGGATCTGAAGTTTATATGGATGCCATTTGTGAGCCTGAAGGATGCGATGGATGCTACTTTTTGACACTCCTGTCTCGGCGGACAATCGCCGAAGAGACTTATTGGGACTTCCGTTAAAATGAGCCAGGAAAGCAGTCGCTGTATCATCGTCAGTGGACCTCCTTGAAGGTCCACTGCGCGGTTTATCTTCTATGGATCCTGTTTCCTTAAACTTTGCAACAAGTCTGCTAACACAACTCTGTGTTATTGGCTCGCGGTCTGGATGCAGTCTGTTAAATTCAGCAGCGGCCTCTCTTTGACTCCGATTTCCTATGAGTAGAATTATCTGGATTCGTTCTTCCTTGCTCACAGACATTATGGCCTGTAGAAATAGAAAAATATGAATTTCTCCTATGATGCCGGACTTATGGGACACCCTGTGTATATATTAGTGATGTAGCGGATGTCATTTTTTTCACATCCGCGGATGCGGACGCGGATGAGGATGTTTGATTTCAACATCCGCGGATGCGGATGCGGATGTCTACATTTTCGTTATTTTTTAGGATATATTCGAGATTTGTTGTGTTTAAACGTATATAATAAGTTATTATATAGAGAGAGCTGTAGCTATAATGTAGTATAATTGATTAATTGTACAATAATTGCTGTACTTTTCTCTGAACATATAAAATAATATCAAGCATCTAACTAATATAGAAATCAATTAGTGAATTCGTCTGCAAATAAATTCGTTATATTTTGTTGAGTTTCAGCCACAGTTAGAAACCATAATTGTGTTACCAGGATGCGGGACGTGAACCCAACTCAAATGCACCCCACCGACCTCTTTCCCCAACCTCCTCCACCCTTATAGAAAGAGATCTTTAATTAGCTTGATAACTATTTATATTAAGTTTAAAGTTTTATTAGGCATATTTATAAATGAGTAATTAAAATAAAGTAAACTAAGATGTTCATCGTTTAATGTTCAAACTTAATTATAGGAAGGTTATGCTTAAGGAACATTAATTTTTCTGCCTTTTCTGCTGCCAGTCTGTTTCTCTTTTCATCATATATTAATCCGCACTGCTAAATAATCTCTCGCTTGGTACGTTTGTTGGAGGACAGGCTAAATGTTTCCTTGCAAGTTTACTCAAGTATGGATAGATATTCTGCGTATTTTTCCACCAACTAATAGGATTGTCACATGCAGCCAGGCGTTTTTCTTGGTGATAGCTCTCGATCATTTTTACTACATCTTTTGACATCGCGTAGGTCTCGTCATTGCTGCTTGACTCAAGAAACTGAGAGACAGATTCTGTGATAGATTTGCTTGTTGAAGGTGTTGGTTCTGTCACTGAAACTTTTATTCTTTTGGTGGGTGGCGAAGCGACAGATTCAAGAGATTGAAGCTCTTCAACTGCTTTGCCAAGTGATGATTTAACTCGTTCTAATGTACTAGGTGAAAATAACTTAGCTTTGTAACGTGGATCTAAGTAGGTTGCAAGAGAGTAACTTCATACAAGAACAGCCTCTCGTCTTGTCGCTTGCATCACTTTTGCGCACAATGAACTAGTTCTATTAATATAGTAGAATTTGATAATTTCCGCTTATTAATGACGTTTTATCTCAACGGTCCACATCCGCACGACATCCGCAGTCCAAAGTGCGGATGCGGACGCGGATGCGGATGCGAGAAAATGTGCGGATGTTCCGCGGATGCGGATGCGGATGTGACCTACATCACTAGTATATATATATATATATATATATGTGTGTGTGTGTGTGTGTGTACCGGATGGCCCATAAATCAGGAACCATAGGAATAACTGCATTTTTTCTAATAATTCTTGTACTTTTTGATGGGTTTTTTCTTTATTTTCTTTTTTGATGAAAACCATCGAGTGGAGTGATATCTGGTGACCTGGGTGGCCATTCGGTAGGACCTCTTCGGCCAATCCATCTGTTGGGGAACGTTTTATCAAGGTATTTGCGAACTTGCATGGCAAAATGAGGATGGGCACCGTCTTGCCGAAAAAACATGCCACGTAGTTTTTTTATCGGTACGTCATTCAGGTAATTCATCAAAAAGAAAATAAAGAAAAAATATTATTAGAAAGTACAAGAATTATTAGAAAAAAAATACAATTATTCCTATGGTTCCTGAATTATGGGCCACCCGGTATATACAGGGTGGCGCAAAAGTCGCGCATCATAGGAATTTTCAGTGTTGACTATACTATATTATTTTTTCCTTTTAGGTAGGGGATGGCTGCGAAATTAACAATAGACGAGAGGATGAGCTTGGTTTTAGTGCATGGAATACCAGGTACAACAAATCGATGAATTGGTGCAGAATTTAAATTCTGTAACGAAAAACTAATATATTATAATCAACACTGAAAATTCTTATGATGCGCGACTTTTTCCCCACCCTGTTATATATATATATATATATATATATATTATATATATATATAATATATATATTTTATTTTTTTTTAACTGCAAACACGCAGTATAATTAACGTAAAGAACGACGCTTGTATAGGAGAATATTCCGCGCAAGATGAGAGAGAGAGAACGAAACAAATGAAAAAATGAGGTAACCACCCGGGAATCGAACCCGGGATCTTCCGATTGCCGGTCAGATATGATAACCATTACACCATGGGCCTCACTCAATCAAATGCCGTAATTCTTCTACATACGCGCGGAATATTCTCCTATACAAGCGTCGTTCGTTACGTTAATTATACTGCGTCTTTGCAGTTAAAATGTATATAATGTACGGCATGCGGGAGGTGCCCCCTTGGGACATTGGTTTCTGCGCGTATGTAGAAGAATTACGGCATTTGATTGAGTGAGGCCCATGGTGTAATAGTTATCATATCTGACCGGCAATCGGAAGATCCCGGGTTCGATTCCCGGGTGGTTACCTCATTTTTTAATTTGTTTCGTTCTCTCTCTCTCATCTTGCGCGGAATATTCTCCTATACAAGCGTCGTTCTTTACGTTGATATATAAGCACACCGGACAAAAAATTAGTCACCCCTAATAGCACCGATAGTAGGACGTTCAAGGTCACACAGAGGGCGCTGATGTAGCATTGGTAAGTGACAAGTAGCGGTGACGTAGCACACAGGATCAGATCTGTTTCGTGAGGTGGTGAAGAACAAAGTGTGTGTTGGATATAGTCTGCAAAATGGGTCGTGAGGCAGACGTTACTCAGTGGCAAAAAGGAGCCATCGTGTTTGGCAGAGCCCACGGACACAAAATGTCTGAAGTAGCCCAATTTGTTGGTGTGTCAACGCGTACTGTCCAGCGAGTTTACAAAGAGTGGTGTAGTTCGCAATCAACTGAAAATCGACGGCGTAACTGTGGCCGGAAAACAATTCTCGACAATAGGGGTCGCCGCCATGTTTCTCGTCTAGTAACTGCAAATCGTTTTCAAACCAGAGAACAATTGCTCCAAGAAACCAATGAGGTTCTCCAGCGACCAATTTCCGAACGGACATTGCGACGAGAACTGCATGCGATGGACATCTGGAGCAGGGTACCACGGAAGAGGCCGCTGTTAACAGCAAGTCACAAATTGGCACGTTATAAATGGGCTCAGAGGCACAAAAACTGGACTGCGGCAGATTGGAAACGTGTAATTTGGTCCGATGAGTCCCGTTTTTGTTTGTTCTCCAATGATGGGAGGCGACGAGTACATCGCAGGTCCAATGAAGCCTTTAATCCTGAATGCGTCGAAGGTGTTGTTCAGGCTGGAAACAGAAATTGAAGCGCAGGAATAGACACCCACGGACTCTGGCGGAACTTCGGGACCGGCTGATGAACGAGTGGCAGCAAATCGATGTTCAGTACATGCACAACCTCGTAGAGTCTCTGCCTCGCCGGATTCGTGCGGTTATCAAGGCCAGAGGCGCCGTCACACGTTATTAGGTACATTCTGAGAGGGGTGACTAATTTTTTGTCCGGCGTGCTTATATAATCTACTTGTTTCACTATCTTTTTGAGCACACAGCTGTTCTCTTTCACGTGTGTTGAAAATATATAGCAGTAATATTATGTTCAATAAGTGTTTCTGTTGGCCATGTAATACATACTCTTTTTTAAACTTTCACTCTAGTTAGTTAAAGTATAACGTACGAGATGGTGACAGCATTTAACGAAATTATAAGATTTGCTTTTTAATTAACAACAATTGGGTTATTGTGAAATGTTCAGATTTAAAAAAAACCATGTTGTATTGTTGAATTACCATATATATATATATAATATATATATATATATATTATATATATATATACCAGGTACACCCGGCTCATCTGGTACCGTCCTGAGCCAGGCATCTAGTCTTCTCTTGAAGACTGACTTCAACTTTGACCCCTGAAACGTTTCTGAGGTCCTTTGAAAGCTGGTTGAAAATTCTTGGCCCCCTGACAATCAAGTTATTTTCCTTCAGAGTTGAGGAAGTCCCTTGTCGGGCCTTTAATTTGGGAACACTACACATTCTGTCTTTCTATTTTCCAGCGTTGTTTGGATGGTAATTGGGTTTAGTTTGAGGTTTCGTACCAGTGTTTCGATCATTTTTCATATGTAGATTATGGTGTACCTCTCTTTTCCTTTCCAGGGAGTACAGATTTAGTTTACGTAGTCTTTCCCAGTAGTTGAGTTCTTTGCAGCCATCAATCTTGGCTGTGAAATGTCTCTGCGTTTCTTCTAGTTTATTAATTTCTTCCTTTTTATATGGGGACGTCAAAACTGAGCAGTATTCAAGTTTTGGTATGATCAGTGTTCTCAGCAGGGGAATCATTACTGTCTTGTCCTTCCTTTGAACGTTCTTAGTACCTGTCCCGCGACTCTTTTTGCTTTGTTTATTGCTATCTGATTTTGTGTCTCGAATTTGACATCATCGGTCATTATTACCCCCAAGTCGACCGCTTTCGTGCTTCTCTGAATTTCTTGTATATCTGGAGCATAATACGCAAAGTTCCTCATTTCTACCATATCTCAAGAGCTGAAATTTCTCGGTGTTAAATGTCATATTGTTGTCTTCTGACCATTTGTATATTTTGTTCGTGTCCCTCTGCAAGGCATCCACTTCATTTGCAGCGCTGATTTTTCTGCTGATCTTTGTATCGTCCGCAAAGGACGTTACTATACTGTTGCTCTTTACTCCACTGTCTATGTCTGTTAGCATGATAATGAACAGGAGTGGGGCCAGCACTGTACCTTGCGGTACTGAGCCGCGTACTTCTGATTCTGATGATGATACACCTTGAATTTTGACCACCTGTAGTATTATATATTGATGCAAAGCTACAGTGTGTATATATGTATATGTATAGATGCTAGATGAAGAAATTAACCCAAATAAATAATCGCCTGGCAACTCATATTATTTGCTCCGCCCAGTTTTGTTTTTAGCCCCTCCCTCCCCTTTACAAATCTTATAGAAATGTGAGCTATAGTATTACATGTCTGCTATTTCGATATTTGTTAAGGGTGAATATGGTTTTATTGTAGTCAAACGCTAAAATTTATCATTGTTAAAATATCATGTTAAAATCCAAAAATAATAAATAAAAGTAGAAATAAATAAATGTTATAAAGTCGTCTTTATTTATCTAATTTAACAAATGTTAAAAAATTAGAACTATTTTATATTTTATTATCATATTTAATTAAATATGACACGTAAATTACATTAAATTAAGTGTGATATTCTCAAATGCTTCAACAAACTGAAAATTCACTTTAAATGTTGGAATAAAATAGTAATTCTACTACTAATAGTAATATTAATGATGATAGTCATAAGTTGACATAGAGCTCAGGCCAACTAATGCGGCCCATTATTCCAATTCCTGTATTATTATTATTACCAGCATTATAGGGGTTCGAACCCAGGATCTCAGTGTTTTCACTTAGCTTATAGGGAAATGGTATTACCCACTGAGCTACGGACGCTGGCCAAGCTCAGTGCGTAACACCGTTTCCCAATAAGTGAATACGCTGACGTCGAGGGTTCGACTCCTCCCGGTGACGCTGGTAATGAAAATTTAACACCAAACATTAGTAATTCCTAATTCTTTTTTTTCTTAATTTTGGTGGGGGTCGGGGTTAGGGGTGGGGATGGAAATGTGGGTTCGAACTCGTATACCTAATTTTTAAATTTACTAATTAATTAATAAAACGTTTCATTTAAAAATGTCAGCCCTATATATATATATATTTTTTTTTATTATGTATTATATATACAGTGTATATGTGTGTATGTGTGTATGTGTGTGTGTGTGTGTGTATTATATATATATATATATATATATATATATATATATATATTATATAACTTTTTATTATCGTAAATTATAAAGTTGGTAAAATGGTCGACTAAAAAAAAATATAGTTGGGGGCTGGGGGAGGAAGGAGTTGGAGAGATATGGAGTTTCTAGTACAAATATAAAGTTCTTAACTTTTAACGGTTTTTTTTTTACCCCCCCCCAACACTAAAAAAAAAAACTTTACCCTCCGCAGAAGAAGAAACTTGAACACCCAAAACGTTTTAAAATATTTTAAAACATTAAAAACTTTTTTGTATATATATATATATATATATATGAAAATTATATATATTCATCATATATATATATATATATATATATATATATATATATATATAGGAATACAAGTAAAACATTTTAGAGGAAATTTTGTTTTTTGGAGGAAGGAATCCGAACTTGCATTTTGAGGGGTAACTTTTTTTTTTTTTTTTTTTTAATTTTCTGACAATTTTTTTATTGCTTTTAGAAGTCGACTTTTTTTTGTTTTTTTCTTTAGGGCCTGGTGAGGTGGGGAGGTGAGGGTGAGGGGTTCGGGGGAGGAGGGGGTGAGGGGATTTGGGGGGAGGGGTTAATAAGGGAAACTGTCTTTTGTGGACATTAAGGAAAAATTTTCGTTTCTGGAAAAGTTTTTAAATCGACCTTTTAATTACTGATATATATATATATATATATATATACCAAGTGTTCCCTAAAAATGTTCCTGTTTTTAAATAAATGTTCTAAACTCCAAAAAAAAAAAATTTAAACACAAAGAAAAACGCAGAAGGTACTTTAAACATAGAATTTATTAACCTTAATTAAACGTGTTCAGTGTAACCGCCATTTTTCTCTAACACATTATTCAACCTTACACAAATATTTGACATAACTTTTGGAAATAGCTCAGCTGGGATTGATTACCTCATAGAATTTGGTCGTTAAGTATTCAAGTGTCTTAGGTTTGATAGACTAGATCTTGTCTGAAAATAAAAACCCACTCTAATAGACAGAGTTTATTTCCACAACAGTTTCGACGCCCACTGGCATCCTCTTCGGGTGGATACAGAAAACTGTTGTGGAAATAAACTCTGTCTATTAGAGTGGGTTTTTATTTTCATATTTTGACCTTCACGTAGAAAAAAGTGAAGTTTTTTGCATAGATCTTGTCTTTTATGTAGCCCCACAAAAAATGTCAGGGGTGTGAGGTCAGGTGAGTGTGGGACCATTCCACTGGCTCATGAAAGGAGATTAGTCACCTGGAAAAATCCTTTCTCAAAAAGTTGCGAGTTTCACAAGCAGTGTGTGTGGAGGTGCTCCATCCTGCTGAAACCATTGTGAATTTTGGGTAATGCAATTATTTCTTTTAGGGGACAAACTAATTAGTTTTGGTAAATAGAAATCTTGTAGCAGCTGGTGATATGAAATTTGCGTTACCGTTACTGTTTTTCCAGTTTTAATCTCAAAGAAGAAGGGATCTACTGCATCATACCACCGAAAAGCGACCCAAAAGTTGAGTTTAGAAACACTTCGTAGAAGCTCTACTGTATTGCAGAGTCAGCATGACTTCTCCAATAACAAAAGTTTTGCTTATTAATCTTATCCAGTGTTATTAGAATTTATGGAACTTAAGTTCAGGCCTGGCTCAGGACGGTACCGGATGAGTCGGGTGTACGTGACTATATGCGAAGGAGATCGAAAAAGAGGAAATCGCTCCTCCTAGAGACCAGTCCTAGAGGTGGGATCCACCAGCTTGACCTTCGTGTGAAGAAAGACCGACGCACCAGACTACTACGAGGTTACGAGGTGTATATACATACAGTATGATACACACAGACCGTGCATGGAACAAGGAACTCTTCTAGGATAATTAAATCCACTATAGTCCGAATAAGTAATGGTAAATGACAAATACCATAGTTTTTCTTTTTCATGATGCTAGCCCGAGGCGGGCAACGGGTCACTCGCAAAGAGGGCCCAAAAATATAGCTTCCCTCACCAGCTATCTGCAAAGTGATAGGATCCAGCTTTGGGACAGGATCTAGGGTTTAAAGCAGCGTAGCCCAGCTACATTTAGAACCTCAATATAAGCAAAAGACTCGCTGCCTTCACGTCAGATTGAATACATCAAAGAAAAAGGGGTAACTATTATATTTTTAGCCAAAATGATGTTCCATGCACGGTATGTGTGTATTATAAAAAACCTCAGGGAATCATTCTGAGTTCATTCCCATCTTGAAACGGACATGTTATGTGCCTTGAAAAGTGGACGCTCAATTCTGCCAGTTGAGGTTTAAGTTTTGGTTTTTAGCTAAAAATATAATAATTACCCCTTTTTCTTTGATGTATTCAATCTGACGTGAAGGCAGCGAGTCTTTTGCTTATATTGAGGTTCTAAATGTAGCTGGGCTACGCTGCTTTAAACCCTAGATCCTGTCCCAAAGCTGGATCTATCTGCTTTGCAGATAGCTGGTGAGGGAAGCTATATTTTTGAGACCTCTTCGCGAATGACCCGTTGCCCGCGTCGGGCTAGCATCATGAAAAAGAAAAACTTCGGTATTTGTCATTTACCATTACTTATTCGGACTGTAGTGAATTTAATTATCCTAGAAGAGTTCCTTGTTCCATGCACGGTCTGTGTGTATCATAAAAAACCTCAGGGAACCGTTCTGAGTTCATTCCCATACATACAGTATATATATATATATATATATATATATATATATATATATATATATATATATATATAATATATCAGGGTGGGCCGTAAGTTTCCATACATAGGAAAATTTAAATTATGGTCTTCACGTGCGTCGGTATTTGGATCAGCAGTTTCCGGATGCTTGGATTGGTCGGCGTGGTCCTGTGGAGTGGCCTCCCAGATCCCCAGATCTCACCCCCTTGATTTCTATCTTTGGGGGCACTTGAAGGCCATGGTGTATCAGGAAAAGATACGAGACATAAATCATCTAAAGGAACGTATCACCAACGCCATTACAAGCATAACGTCAACTGTGCTAATGCGTGTTCATCAACAGTGGGGAACACGTATTGAAATGTGTTTTCAAAACAATGGCAACCATGTAGAGCATATTATATAAATAAAAATGGTTGTCCATAAAAAAATGTTTATTTTTCCTATGTATGGAAACTTACGGCCCACCCTGTATATATATATATATATATATATATATACACCCCGAACATTTAATTTCCTATGACATTTGTTTATTGAAGTTCCAATAAAACCTTCGATAATCAAATTCCTGGAAAAATTCACGGGAATAAATTCCTTCATTTTTAACCTCTTTCACTCTTGTGGATTTTCTCAAAGAATCTGATAAAATGCAAATGATTCTACACGACTCGAAAACTTATTTAGTTTCCCCTAAAAAAAACAAAAGAAAAAAAGGAAAGGTTTTCGGGGGAGGGGGGGTTCTCTTCTCTTTTTTCAAACTTTTCTTTGATAGCAGTTTTGAAAATTTGGTTATAACCGCTAACTGGCGCAACTCCGATGTTTTACATAACCTTGCAATGACAAATTTTAAATATTTCAACTTCGAAGTTTGACAAGGTGAGAATTTTTCTCCTCCGCAGAATTTTATTCGAATTAATTTAATTATATTAAGTTATACTAAACTTTCTTTATCTTCGTAATGGATAATTTTTTAATGGATTAGATTAGAATTATTCTATTATACGACTCTATTTAGGGAGACTTTCACTGTACATGAATATGATACAAATGTAGATGTAATACAATATGATACAAATAGTCGGGATCATATGTAGAATTCGGACCCCTACCAAGGTTGGGGTCCGAATTCTACATTAGCGGAAGGTTGGGGTCTGTATTCTCCATTTGGCTTGTTTAAGCCAAAGTTTAAGTTTAATTAAACTTTCACTTAATAAGATTGGATCAAATGTAGAATTCGGACCCCAGCCTTCTTTAGTTAGCTTTATAAGGCTAACTAACGAAAATATCATGACCTAACCTAACCAATCGTCAAGGGCGTACAGTTAACCTAACGATTGGTTAGGTTAGGTTGTGATATTTTCGTTAGTTAGCCTTATAAAGCTAACTAAAGAAGGCTGGGGTCCGAATTCTACATTTGATATAAGATTTTACAATTGTGTGATTTTAATGGTTTTTATTTGTGATAACAATAATAAAATTTTCTATGAACCTTTAAATTGTTTATTGATGTCCTTATACGATTCATTTGGGGTCTGGCTTCTATAATCTATACATTAGGGGAAAGTTGGGGTCTGGATTCTACATTAGGGGAAAGTTGGGGTCTGTATTCTCCATTAGGGTTACCTGGGGTCCGAATTCTACATATGATCCAATAGTCGAATACTGTACCTACATTGTTCACTGCAGTATAAGGATAGTGGATAGTAAACACAAACTCTATAAATACTATTTACTTAAATAGAAAAAGTTTATTACAAGGGTAACCTTTAGGGGCATATTCACCCCTACAAAGTGAGGAACTGAGTTTCCGATGCTGGACAACGATAACTTAGTGAATAATAACTTCAGGCATACCCTCTTCCTTTTTATCAGAAAGAGTGGGTATATCACCACTGGTAGATTTGTACCTCCCACCTCTATTTAACATACAAATATACCCAAATTATAAATAAACTGAAGACTGAATTATTAAATAATAGCTATAACTGATACACACACACACACACACACACACACACACACACACACGTAAAGTTGTTATTGCACTATCTGGCCAGAATTTAAAACAGTTCCAGCTCAGTTCCAAATATATATTAAAATGATGCAGAGACTGAGGAAACACAAAAAATAAGTCTTCAGTAATATCGATTTGTGTGTAATTATGGATAAAAAGAATTAAACCGAAATCTGCCCCTTAATTTTGTGTAATTCCTGTCTGTCTGATGGACAAAAGATGAGTAAAAATAATGTAAACAGCCAGGAAGCTCATTTCCCCATAAAGTGGGTGTTGAGTGTGACCTAAAGGTTACTTTTAGCCCGAGAATTAACGAGTTAAACTACTAACTCAACCTAACTAAGGAGCCAGTAGGCGGGAGCGAACCAGAGCCTCACCGAAACCACTGAGCTACCACTGAATAATTATTATTCTTATTAAAACTTACATATCGCAACTACGGAAGTGTTCGAGTAACTATACATTTAGTTGTTTTTAAACAAGGATTTTTTGTCCGTGCGTATATTCTCCGATTCTCTGTTAGTATCGATCATATTTCTGTATGTAAATAATTCCAAAACTAAACGCGAAAAGAATCAGGAAATTGTTATATAACCCTCCGATGGTCGCCTCTCTTCTGCAATAACTTCAAGAATGGTCAAAACTTTCATAATTTCGTTCCCTTCTCTCTCTCTCTCTCTCTCTCTCTCTCTCTCTCTCTCTCTCTTTCTCAACACACACACACACACACACACACACACACACACACACACATACAAAATGTCTTTGCGACCGTGGTATTAGAGAGGAATAAGTGATTTTATGCATAAGAGATGATAAATACTTTGTTTAACCATTAGTGCCCAGCGTCACTTTACTGAATTTGTTCTGGCTAACGCCAGACGATTTTATTCAGTCTCGGAAAAGACCTCCAGGCACTAATGGGTTAGATAAAAATTATTATTGAATATAAAGTCAAATAGTTTTGGCAGGGTTAAAGCATATTCTTCGCATTTTATGATTTAAAATGGATATGCCGGGATATGACGTGATATGACGTGATAGACAGCTGAAAAAAACCCAGCAGCAAGTATAAAAGTTAATACATTAATCGAATTTCTCTCCAAGAAAAATGCTAAAATCTTAATAAGGAGTTTACATTAGAATCAGAAAATGAGCAATTCCTGATTCCCTCAAAGCTTAAGGTGAAAGTCCATTAGCGGACCTGTTAATTTGCGGGTAAAAAGTATTGTTACAGTCTGTGAATGTACAGTTAATGTACATATTTTGTTTTGAAAAATGTTAATGTTATACAAATTCGCTAGCAACAATGTTTGATGCTGTGCCTTGAAAAGTGGATGCTCAATTTTGCCAGTTGAGGTTTAAGTTTTGGTTTTTGGCTAAAAATACAATAGTTACCCCTTTTTCTTTGATGTATTCAATCCGACCCGAATGCAACGAGTCTTTTGCTTATATTGAGGTTCTGAATATAGTAGGCTAGGTGTAGCTGTAACCCCTAGATCCTGTCCCAAAGCTGGATCCTATCTGCTTTGCAGATAGCTGGTGAGGGAAGCTATATTTTTGGGGCCTCTTTGAGAGTGAATCGTTCCCCACGTCGGGTTAACATCATGAAAAAGAAAAGAAAAATTATAGTGTTTGTCATTTACCATTACTTATTCGGACTATAGTGGATTTAATTTTCCCAGAAGAGTTCCTTGTTCCATGCACGGTCTGTTTGTATCATGAAAGAGCCTCAGGGTACCATTCTGAGTTCATTCCCATATACAGGGTGGGCCGTAAGTTTCCATACATAGGAAAATTTAAACGTTTGTTTTTATGTTTCAGATACCCTAAGAATATGCGTTTGTAAGATCTTGTTTACTGATGAAGCAAATTTTTACGTCAATGGAGAGGTTAATCGGCAAAACATACGTTATTGGAGTAATGCTAACCCTAACTGGCTGAGTCCGACGAAGATGCAAGGTGCCGGTAAAGTGATGGTGTGGGCCGGGATATGGGGTGACAGAATTATTGGACCAATTTTTGTCAGTGGAAATCTTAATGCCGAAAGGTATCTTAACATGTTGCAAGAAGAGATTTTCCCATCCCTGCTAAACGAGGAAGGTAACTTCCCAGTTTACTTCCAGCAAGATGGAGCTCCACCTCATTATGGTCTTCACGTGCGTCGGTATTTGGATCAGCAGTTTCCGGATGCTTGGATTGGTCGGCGTGGTCCTGTGGAGTGGCCCCCCAGATCCCCAGATCTCACCCCCCTTGATTTCTATCTTTGGGGGCACTTGAAGGCCATGGTGTATCAGGAAAAGATACGAGACATAAATCATCTAAAGGAACGTATCACCAACGCCATTACAAGCATAACGTCAACTGTGCTAATGCGTGTTCATCAACAGTGGGGAACACGTATTGAAATGTGTTTTCAAAACAATGGCAACCATGTAGAGCATATTATATAAATAAAAATGGTTGTCCATAAAAAAATGTTTATTTTTCCTATGTATGGAAACTTACGGCCCACCCTGTATATATATATATATATATATTCACAATAGCAATAAAGTAAGAAAAGATTATTGCTATAGTTTCTTGACATGCGTACCAGCCATTAAACTAATGGGCAAAGGAAATATAAGGATATCATGACCTAACAATTTTCTGACTCCCCTCAGAACCAGAAAAGATTTTTTACCTTATGACTTTCCCCCTCATATAAAATCAGAGTTACAACTACAGGGACGTTCTGCGTTTTTTTTTTCGGTTTTTTTTTTGTGCCTTCATCAAGTTCCAAGATTGAAATTAAGTCTTGAGCAGTAGGCTTAATAGATTGAAAGGATGAAAATGAAGGGTTCTGAGAGATGAATTGAAAAGATGTAAATTGATTTAGTTTGGCTCGTAAATTGGCTAAAATCCAATTGATTAATGACTAAATTTTGGTGGATGGAATGAAATACGTTTTACGAATTAGTAAGTTGTGATTTGAGGAGAAAATTTAATTTTTTGGAAGGTTTTGTAAAAGCGATTGTTAAATTAGGGAAAAATATTGGTATATGAGACTCTAGTAACTTACTTAAATAGTACCTATTAAGACAAGGTAGTTAGATGTATAATATATATCTGTGTGAGGGTTTGGGAGTAGGTAGAATGTGTGTGTGTGTGTGTGTCTGTATGTGGATATGTGCTGGTGTGTATTTTGGGTTATTGGAAAATATTCTATGAATTTATTAAATCTTCAACGTTCTCATTTTTACTCCAAAAATTATTTTTGAAGAACGTCATCAAAAATAATTTTACAAATGAAAACCAGAAAGAATATTACGGATAAATTTCCACTCATAAAATTCGAACACAATACCCATAATCTGGGTTATAAAAACTATTTAGATATTTTTACGATTCTGAATATATATATATATATATATATATATATATATATATATATATATATATATATATATATATATAGGTGGGGTATTCCGTTCTTCGTTTCGGAATCTGTTGATGATGCTGAGTATGTTGCTTCGTTGCCCCGACAACGGAAGCTTATACCGCTGAATCAGGTTCTTCCCTCAAACTTAAGGCCGACTTCATCCAACTGCTTGTTTCACAGACAATAAATGTGTGCCCCTTAATTTCACAAAAATGGCAGGCTGTGTGGGTACTGCTCCCTCTCTTCTCGAAACGTTGGAGGTAAAACCACTTCAATTTCTGTTCTGAAGCAAGGGATAATGTCGACGACTTGTACCATTCTTACAGTTTTATTCACAGAAAGCATTACACACGAGAATGATTAAGAAGGCAGACTTATAATTGAAAAACTATTTTGTACACTACACTTCTTCTTTAGAGAGTTTGACAGTGAACTCGCTTCTTGCAATTCTTAGACGACACCGACTTTTTGAAATTGAACGTCGCAAGGCTGGTATGCGAGGAGAAAATCCATGCCCACGGTGAAGGTGCCATGACATGCCAAGGGAGATTCCATTGAGTGTCACGTTTACAATGGGTTACTAAATTTAAAGATTTTAATAAATAAAGGTGGTAACAAATAAATTCTAAATTTTAGCGTTTCTAATTGAATCACTTAGGGGGAAACATTTAGATTTCAGGCATCGTCTTTTAAAATTATAGATTTGGCAACATTGGAAACAGAAACCTTAGGCCTCGGTAAACAGTTACCAAAAGTCTACAGGCGAATATTATATATATATATATATATATATATATATATATATATATATATATATATATATATATATATATATATACAGTTTCACTGCAGATATTAACAAGAGTTTATATAAACTGTTATAGATTAAAAGATCAAGATAAATTTAAAATACAAAATAATATGATTTAGGTAATCTATCCACAAATTAGGAGCGAAATACATTACTAACTTTAAATTCTAACTCAACACACACAACACACATACATATATATGTGTGTGTGTTGTGTGTGTGTGTGTGTGTGTATATATATATATATATATATACACAATAAAAAAAGAAAGTGGTTGGTAGATAAATGGGTACCCTAGGTGGCCTAGTGGTTAAGACGCTGGGCTGCTGATGGGGCGTGGTTCGGATTCCACGTTAAATTGTAGGTCTAAGGTGGAGTGAAAAGCTTGACCTTCGTCAGAATGAACAATTCGGGTGGAAACTAACCAAAGGTACCAAAGGTATATATATATATATATATATATATATATATATATATATATATATATATATACTCTATATATATATGTCAAAAGTAGAAAATACAGAAAATATCAAATGCTTATTCTCTCACTCCTCATTCTGTCATATACTTCCTCCCCCCACTCTTTTATTTCAGAGAGTGCCAGATGCCATCGAGTGTCACGTGATCTTCTTCTTTTTCTTCTTTTTCTTCTTCTGCTCCTTCTTCTTCTTCTTCTTCTTCTGTTCCGGACAGAATTCTCTTTAATCACAGGCTACTGAGTCTCCCTGTCAATGGACAGTTTTTTCAAATCTCAACGATTTTCCGGTCTTTGGCGATTTCAGATCACTTTTGCCTCCATATAAATTTTATCTCAATGACATCTGAAAAAGTTTGGGGTTTTGCCTTTATTTTTAATATATATATATACTGTATATATATATATATATATATATATACTGTATATATATAAAGAGAGAGTGGAAGTGCGCTCACTCAGTTATCCGTGAGTAAGAAGCAGTGTATGATCACTTTACTGGTGATTCGGTTGTCTGTGATTGAGAGGCGGTCCATGATCACGGATAACCCGATTTCATTTCACGGTTATCCCGCCAGTTGGTGGGAGATGCAGCCACTGCTGCCCGCTAACTGCTGACTGGCCTCCACCTCGCGCGCCACCACACAGTATTATTCTCTATTAAAGTGTAATATACGATTAAGTAATTTGTACTAACCACAAAACGTGAAGATATGCGAAGCTACAATCTCACATGTGTACTCCATGAAGCGCGGAGAGACACCGACTGAGGCGCGTAGTGATGAGCTGGCGAAAGAGGAGCCGCGGATATAGATGCCGCGTCAAACCACGACTACCTCGATTCACGGTTGAATGAATTATGGATAACGTGAATACTATAGTTTTTTAATGCAGGAAGGAGGGGCCAAGGACGAATGTCGGAAAAACCAAAGAAGAAGAAGAGAACCAAAATCAACGTCCAGGGTTTTCGAGATGCCTGGACACTGCGTTTGAAAGATTGGACAAGACCCCTGTACAGAGACAGCAACTGACTGGGGGTGAAGAAACTGCGGAACCGGTACAGCACATCTAACCTCTTAAAAGTTGTTTTAGAAAGAGAATATATGTGATCTTTCCAGGAAAAATCACGAGAAAAGGAAACGCCAAGAATGTTATGAGAAGAGGAAACATTGAGTTGTCTATTGTGGAAGTTAAGGGGGATAGTCGTGTGGGAGATTGTGACGAGTAGATAGATAGAGAAACTGAGTTTTTGAGGCATTGAAAGCCATAAGGTTTTCCCTGCCTCAATCAGAGATAGTAAAAAGATCAAAGGTCAAGTGCACTATAGCCATCTCACGCGAATCATGGAATGACTGCTGAGAGGGACGCTTTGTGAAGCGGGTGGAAAAGTGAGGAGTGGACTCATCAATATAGGAGTGGATAGGACAGGAAACGCGACCTAAAAGATCATCAATAAATAACAGGG